>VOQK01042505.1:48114-60021 GCA_015052645.1 Benitochromis conjunctus | reverse complement strand
CCAATCAAATGAATAACTGCTATATTTCCAGTGTTTTTAACAGGATTTATTGTTTGCATTGTTATCGTTGAACATAAGACTTGGTGCTGATAAGCACATTAAAGAAATCGATTCACATTGAGGGAAGCTGGAAGTAGATTTCTTTTACAGAGTTGGATGGTGGTTATTAACAAACAATACTTTTGCTGTAAGTGCTGCATGAGATGAATTTAATAGGAAGATTAGGAAGGAAATCATTTTCTGAGGATTTGATTATATTTCTGTCGGCAGAATTGAAAAATGAGTATTTTACATGTAATTAATTCATTTTACATTACTGTTACATTTCAACTAAAATAATCTAATATATAAAATAATGAAATATATATCAATCCATCCATTCATTCGCTTCTGCTTATCCTTGCCAGGGTCATGGGTGGTGGGGGGGCTGGAGCCTACCCCAGCTACCATAGGGCGAGAGAGCCTATCATACTTTGAAAATTTAAAAAAAGTTTTATAGTATTATAGAATAAGAAAATGTATGTGTTGCTCTGAAGACAGTAGCATTGATGATAATAGTTAAAAAAACCTCAAATATAACATTCTCTAACACAATATGCTATAATGTTATAATGTAATATTGTATTATACCAAAAAAGTAGCTGTCTACTTGAGCCTTCATGCAAACTTTTGACCCCGTGTAGATTACAGAAACTCCAAAATAAATTTAAACTCGTGCACCTAATTTTTGTTGTTTAAGTTATTAAAGATGAACGCTGCATAATCATTCCATTATGGAAAAAGGACATTTTAAAGAAATCATCAAAAGCAACGAATTACATGACGTTCATGCCCGTGATGAGCGCATGAAATCGTCTGGTCACAACTGTACTTTTTTCCGTGAAAATCTCTCAAAAGGTGCAGCGTACAAAGTTAGCAAAATATCCCCCAGAGACAAAATAACCACATCAGTGGGAAACATACTAGGTTGAAGTGACCAGGAATTATGGTTTGATCCATTAATTTTTCTACTGCTTATCCAGGTCAGGTCACATTGATTAGAAGTACTGAAAAATGTGATGTCATAATAAATAAATCTCGGCTTTATCACTCCAAACAGATTTCCTTTATAATCTCATCTTTTGGATAGTATTAAAGGTGTTAAATTTATCTCTGTGTTACCTACAAAAGGTCAGAAAAAGTCTGTTTCTGCTCCTGCTTTCTGTTAGGCGTTAATCTGTCTCAGTGCAGTAATCATTACAGGCTCCCAGACAGCAGTCAGTGCCTTTGTCTGTCAGTAATCATGCAGTCAGTACTGCCTGTTCAGACAGTAACCAACAGAAGCAGGTAGACTCGTCAGACTGCTCGGTGATCCTCAGGCTGAACACACCTTCAGCCATCGCTGTAGTTTAGAGCTGGGCTCTAACTTCTGCTGAGGATGTTCATGTAGTGTGATCACACAGAGGAGATTCTGCTTCAGTTTAGATTTCTGTGAGGGTAGTGACTCACAACATGGGCTGAACTTTGACATTATTGCAAGTGATTTAGAATATTATTATATTCTATTTTCATATTATATGTAGAATAATATACTTTTCATTTAAGTTTTTGTTATAAAGTTTTAAACTTTTTATGAGATATTTGCATTTTAAAAGAGAAAAGAACAACTGAAGCAAAGCTGTGTGGGATTTAACTATGTTATTCTTTGGTGTCAGAGTGGTGTGGTGGTTACCACTGCTGCCTCACAGTAAAGCCTAG
Organism: Benitochromis conjunctus; assembly: GCA_015052645.1. Classification (NCBI taxonomy): domain Eukaryota; kingdom Metazoa; phylum Chordata; class Actinopteri; order Cichliformes; family Cichlidae; genus Benitochromis; species Benitochromis conjunctus. The sequence continues at coordinate 58,284 of VOQK01042505.1, read as the reverse complement.
ATTATTCTTCTGTTGCTGATACAGACACGTACAGCTGGAGACCGACAGCTGAGTAGTCATTCCTGTTATACTTCTTTGATGTCCGCTTGACGTTTTCTCTGAGTACTCGGAGTTCCTCACACAGTCCAAAGAAATGCATGTGAGGTTAATTGGAGATTGTGACTGGAACATTGTGAACGTGGATGGCTGATACTTTGTTGGCCCATTAGTGATTTGTCCAGGGTGTAACCTGCCTCTGACCCTATGACAGCAATGATAGGCTCCAGCTGCTCTGTGAGCCTGAAATGGATAAGAGGCTGATCTGTTTTTGTGCCTCATCACTTCAAAAATGGAGTAAAAGGTTAGTTTGTTTTTGGCTACATTGAGATTTTCAAGCAGTGATTCACAACCAGTCAGACTCAGGACCATGTTTTCTTATGTCTTTGATTCACTGGATTATTTAATAGTTTTTACCAATCACATTTTCAGTGGAAAATAGCAAAGAATAGCCCTTTATTGGCATTTTACATGTACAATGAAGTTGTGGGTGCTCCGCAGCACCTGTCCGGAATAATATATGAATAGTAAGGAAGCAGGAATAAATAACAAACATGAAAAATATATACAAAACAAGATAAAGGCAAACTTTAGACACCAAGTCCTGGTTCAAGCCATTCCTCGAGCATGTGACTTAGGTAGAGTGCATTGTCTTCCAACTGGAAAGTTGGTGGTTCACTTCCTGCCTCCTCCAGTCTGCATGTTGAGTCGTTGGCGAGATACTGAACCCCGAGTTGCTCCCAATGCATCCTTGTGTGTTAATGTTAGTCAGAGCGCTTAGGTATCGATAAATGTGCTTATATGAATATGTGTGTGAAGAGAGTGCAGTTAGTGCTCCGAGTAGAAAAACTCTGCAGGATTACCACTGCTACTTTCTGTTTAGAGTTTGCATGTTTTTCTGTAGGTAGGGCGTGTTCTCTCTGCCTTCCTCCCACTCTTCAAAGACATGCACGTTAATTTAAATGGTTCCTCTAAATTGTGAATGTCAGTGTGCAGGTGTCTGTCTCTGTGTGGTTGCCCTGGAACAGCTGGAATAAGCTCTGGTCTTCCCTTTTTATACTCTGAAGTAAAAAGTAGAAAAAGATGGATGGATGTTCTTTGGCTTTCTTCCTACAGAAACAACAAAGTCCCAGTTAGTTGTGTTTTCTTCCTGCATAGCAGGCATATTTGGGTGGACATATAATTTTCACTACAGGTAAATAGCAAATTGTATTTATTTTTTTTTTAAAAGCTTATCGACAATCTTCTTTGGCTTCACAAGTAACAAATGGACCCAGATCGTAATTAGTGGCTTAAAAGATTAGTTAAACATTTACAGAAACATGTCCATGCCTTAGATAAGACAGTGAGTGTGGAGCCAGCCAAAATGATTAGTCAGTTTATCGATTAGTAGGTAGTAAAATATGTGATAGTAAACTTGAAGTCTACATGTTTAAATGATGTGTTTTATGGCACATAATATATAAGGTAAATGTTTGATCCAGAAAAGGATGGGCTGAGTTCTGGATCCGTACAGTTCTTACACTGCCGGTGGTGAGCATAAACCGAGAGTCCAAGTTTAACTCAAGGTGGCACGAAATCTGCAGCCAGTTTTGTGTTTAAAGAGCAGACAATGAAACAGGTCCTCCTCCTCCTCCCTAAACAAACATTTAACTTTGTGACTTCGTGTCAGTAGCATGAAGTGGACTCTCCCTGCATAAACATGCAGTAAACTGTGATCACTTAAGCTTTACACACAGGTCAGTTATGGGAGTCAATAGCAGAGCGGAAGCAAACATGTTCAGTGTGTGACAAATTTGTGTCTTTATTTTTCCTTGTACTTGGTTTAATTAAATTTACAGCCCTGCTGTGGTCTCCATCCTCATTGCTAAGAAATCCAGAGTTTGGAGTTGCATGGTTTCTCAATGCCAGGCATGACTAATAAAGAGTTTTTTCCTGTTTAGATTAAAAAATAATAATAATAATAATAAAAATATGATTGTTTTATTTATTTTTATATGAAACAATCCACTTTGATTTTGTTTGATTCAACACTTTTGAGTTCGCTCTACTCTGAGCCCTGAATGATCGAACTCTTCACCCTATATCGAACGGGGAGCCGAGACGTCCTAGGAAGGAAGATTATTTTCCTGTTGTGACCATCGGTGAGGGTGGGGATGTAGATTGACTGGTAGCATCACTTTCACACTGACTTTTGCCACAGTGGACCAGTAAACAGATAAGTGGTGCAGCATCTGCAGCACTGACCTGTGTCAGTCTCCTTTTAATCTCCTGCTCCTTTATTCCCTCACTCATGAACAAAACCCAGAGATACTTAAACTCTTCTTTTTAAGGCAGCAACTAACTCACAGTGAGGTCTCCCCCTCTACCGGCTGTAGACCGTGGTCTCAGATTGGAGGTGCTAAGCAGACATGTAATCTTGTCAATTTCATGAATAAATTGGTTCTTTTTTTGTTCTAGTCTTTCCAGCCGGGGCTTTAGTCATGTCCAGGTAGATGCTCAGACTCTGTGGTGCCCACCATGTTGAAGCGTTTGGACAGGATTCGGTTCAGGGGACGGCGGGATGAGTTCCTGGATCTGGCTGAGTCGCCCAACACATCCGACACAGAATGCAACGAGGAGGTCATTATTAAACCTCGCGCCTCTGCCAGAGAGACAGAGGAGCTGAGGGAGGCAGAGGTGGAGCAGCAGGGTGATGCTCAGGTGCAGAACTACACAGAGAAAATCAGTATTTTTACTTGTTTTTATGTTATGTTGCTTATTGTGTTTTCTGCTGCTCTCTCTAAGGCTGGTCCAGGATCATTTTCTGCAGCTCTGGATGACAGGACAGATTTAAATGAGGTTAAAGGTCACTTAGAAATTGCCTTGTTGGAGAAGCACTATTTGCGTGAGTATCCTGTGAATTTTAACTTCATATGTTAAGTTTTATTTTGAAAAATAACCAATGAACTTGAGCTCAGCGAGGTCAGATTTGTGTAGACACACCAAGAGCCGGGTTGTTTGTCAGGTGTTGTTCCTCTCACTCAAGTCAGTTAAAATTATTTTGTCACAATCACATTCGAAACAGGTGTAATTCAAGTCTTCCATCCATCAGCCGTGTAGAAACTGATGATTCAACATCACAACTCTTCAGTTGTCAGTTCATTGTAAGCGTCAAACGTCCCAGAGTACAGTCCTGATAGCGCTCTGTAATCAGTCAATATTTGGCCTTTTATGTAACACACACAGAGCTATTAATAACCCTGCTGACCTCATTTGACACACATGCAGAGAGATTTTGGTGAATAAGCCATTTGTGTCCTCATCCTGAAAAGAAATACTCATAGTATTAATAGGAATAAAATGAAAGTTTCAGTCAACTAATTTGTCATGCTTCAATTTCACGATTTCAAGTTTCGCACTTTTAACTTCCAGTGTTTGTGTGTTTCAGAGGAGGAGCTGAGGAAACTTAAAGAGGAGTCCAATGTGGATTTGCTGAGACAGGAGTTAGAAAAGGAGCGCTGCAGACGCATCGAGCTGGAGCAGAAAATCAACGATGCTCTGAGATCCAGGTTAGTTGTATGTTTTTAAAAATATGATTCACAGTTCATCAGTTTTGGTCTTGTACTCGGTTTATTGTCTAAAACAAGCCATGTTAGTGTTTCCCATTTAAAACCATCTAACCTTTAAGACATCCTTTCTTTAATTGGCTGCCTGTGTTTGAACAGCACTTGGGTGGGAGTACTGTCCTCACAGCCAGAGCTGAGATGAACATGTCACATAGGTCTGCTCTTTTTGGTACAAACCCACATGTAGAAGAAGAAAACTGTCTGGACCCTGAGCTTTCGGCTCATGTACCAAAACTCATTATTTGAAACTTTGACCATATTTCTATTTTTTAAAAATCTAAAATTTGAGACTAAGTTAATTTGCTGATGTGGTCTCGAAGCAGCTTGCTCCTATGCTTTACGTTGGACTGACATAGTTTCTACCGGTTGCAGACTTGAAGACTCACCATCTCAGACACCTAAAGCTCCGTCTGCTCCTTCAGCTGCTGGCAGTGGTATGCCTGGTCTATGTCCTTTCACATGTTGTAGATGTTCCATCTTTTCACTTTTGTTTGAAGTGTCCTTATTATTGTCACAGTTGTCCTGTTTCTCTCCTCAGACAAACAGAAGGAGACTCTGGTTGACACCTTATTGAAATGGCTTTATGATCGATTTGGTGTTTATATTGAAGACTTCCGCTTCCAACCCGAGGAGATGACAGTGGAGACGGAGGAGCCGCTGAGTGCCAAAAGGTCAGAAAACATTCTGAAATTATCTGTGACAGACTTCTGAGCTAGTAGCAGAGCTGTGATGGTAGAAAGCTGAAGACTGACCTTGTTTGAACTGACATTTTTATTATCACATGAAATCTCGACACATTGCAGACCTGAGCTTTTCAAGAACTTATCACCTAATCCACTCAGTATTTCCAGCCATGCGAACACATCTGAAACCTTTAATATTACTGCCGTGTGCTACATGCGAGACAAAGTTTTGGAATTATTTCAGCCTAAGGCTTCTGAAATTGTCTGAACTTTAACCTTACATGCACACAATGCTTTGTTCTAAAAATGTATGTTCTACCCTATTGTGATCACTACCATGACACTTTTAATATAGAGTCACCAGTTAACCTTAAATGTATGTCTTTGCACGATGTGAGGAAGCCCACCTTCTTGCTGTGAGGTAATATATGTGCACTACATAAGTTTCTATTGTGCTCTTGTTACTATATGATCTTTTTTATAATCCACAGGTTGACTGAAAACATGAGACGGCTCAGTAAGTTTTTTTTGTTTGTTTTTTTTTACCAAATGTAATATGCAACATTATGTGAAGACAGTGAGCTGCACAGCTGGCAATAGTACTACAGTAACAGGTCATGTATTTGCTATAAACAGAAATATGGACAAGTGAAACAGTGGAGGGCCAAGAATAGATCTGTGCAGGATACAGTAAAATAGTTCATTAGACCATATGCAATAAGTAGACCATATTGTATGTTCCACAGAACATCATTACGTTAAGTACAAAAATTTAACTCGAGATTTAATTCAAGGGGTTAAATCTATTGCATTAACTGTATAGATAGGTAGGTAGATAGATAGATAGAACTTGATTAATCCCCCAAGTGGGTTCCTCTGGGAAATTCAGTTTCCAGTAGCACAGCACCGTCAGAGTTGCATGTTACAGAGTTGGAACACCAATAAGGGAATAAGAGAGTATGACTATAAGCATAAATATAGCATATGTACACATAAGAAATCAGTTTATGCATTTGTAGAGCTGATGTTTCTTTGTCATGATCAAGTCAGTTGATGTCAGTTTGTCTACTCTCGTATTTCCAGAGCGAGGATTCAGACCCGTTACCAATTTCATGAGGAATCTTTCTGCCTTATCCAGCTGGTACTCCATCTATACATCAGCCATTGCCTTCATTGTGAGTTCATACACACACACACACACAAAGTTCAGGTGTTCAACAGTCAATTCTTTAAAACATGCATTCAAATACATCCACCTGTCACAACAGATGTAACACAAGTCGAGAGGCTGATTCAAGAATAAACGTGTTTACATCTATGTGGTCTCCACAGGTCTACATGTATGTGGCGTGGAATGGATGGGTCATCCCCATGTTCCTGTTCCTCGCCATTCTCCGCCTGTCCTTGAATTACCTCATTGCCAAGTTAGTGTAACCTTTGCTCTCTCTAAGTTAGTCACACTGCTTTAATCAGAACCAGACCAAAGACAACAGTTTTAAACCAGGTTAAGGTTCAGTACCAGGTCAGTATAGGTAAGGTTTATCAGGAAGACTTGTTCCCTTGTCTCTGATGTTTCATTTTTTTAAACTTGTTGGACAAATATGTTGTTATTTACTTTTAGAGTTATTAGGAAAATGGCTGCAGTAGAGTCTTCAATTTAAGACACGTAGTACACAAACACCTGTTGCCGTGACAAATCTAGTGCAAATTCAGTAGTTAACATCTTTTTACATACTTTTATTTTCTTATCTAATCAGTGCATTGATATGTCAGGGTCATTTATGTGTTAAGTGAACAGTTGGCTCTTAAAGTCAACGTACTGACCATTGTAAGAATCTGAAAGGGTTAAAGTGCCAGTTGTCAGTTGATCAGATGACTGGATCAGAGCTGTTCAAAATAGGCAAAAGTTTATTGCAAAACTTTGTTGTATATCTGAATACAGTGGTCTGATGAGGGACCCTGAAATGTGTCTTGATACCACAAGGCACATTTAAGGGCAATGATTGGTCAGAACAGCATACTAGGCAATTGAGTTCATTCTATTTTATTATGTATCTTATATGTTCCCATGATTCTCTGCTCTTAGAGGCTGGAGGATCCAGTGGAGCATTGTACCTGAAGTTTCAGAGCCGGTGGTGAGAAATCTTTATTCTGGCCTCCTCCTTATATTCAGTCAAGTTTTTTGACTTATTTTTTTCCCTTCATACTAAACATTTTATTATGAAATGATCCACACAAAACTGTCCTGATGTCCCAAATGGACACAGGAGGCTGCTACTGATCAGATAGTCTAACATCTCCACCTGCTGCTTAAGTGTATTCAAATATGGTAATACTTCGGAGTTTGATAACAGATGTTTGGGATTCTCATTTTGTGTTTTTCAGGAGCCTCCTAAGGAAGACCTGACTGTGTCTGAGAAGTTCCAGCTGGTTCTGGATGTCGCTCAGAAAGCTCAGGTGAAATGTGATGGACAGTGAGAGGCCTTGGGTCACAGATGGTTCTTTTTGACACATTTAATTATTATTGTTACATCCTTACAGAATCTGTTTGGAAGGATGGCCAACATCCTGGAGAAAATAAAGAAGTAAGCTTTTCTACACACAGTTTCATGTTTCAGCTCAGAAAGAATTGGTGATCAATTAACAGTTCTTCTTTATACTGTGTGTGTCTGTGTGCGTGTGTGTGTGTGTGTGTGTGTCTGTGTGCGTGTGTGTGTGTGTGTCTGTGTGCGTGTGTGCAGTCTGTTCATGTGGGTTCAGCCGGAGTTGACTCAAAAGCTGTACGTCGGTCTGTGGTTGGCCTTCATCTCCTCATGCCTGCTGCCGTACAAACTGCTGGGATTCTTCATAGGTAAAAAAATAAATAGATAAAAAGCTGATCACCTTCTCTGCTATTATTTCCCCCCTTATTGAGATTGAAATCACTGTACTGTTCTCAGTAAATATCAGAATGAAAGCCATTTTCCACACAATATATCTCATCAACTGAAGGAAAGCAACTGGGAGAGGAAAGATATTCTGTCTACGCACATGTCTAAAAACACGACAACTGTGTGTGAGCACTGAACATAAATGTTATGTCCAAAGTTTGGCTCCAGTCATACCTTCTTAAATTCACTGAATATAGGGCTGCAGCTTATATTAAGCTTTTTTGATTGCTTTTTGATGAGCTCCTTGGGGACAAAGTGACATTATTTGAAAGTTCAAAATGTTCATAATCTAACGATATATAATTACAACAGCAAATAGTCCCCTACAAAGATGATGACACAACTGGAAACACTGAGTGTGGTTTGGAGAGAGAGCTGCATCGATAGAGTGTGCAGTAGGTGACACACGATGCCTACTCACTAGCAGAGAATACACTGAAATATTAGCTGTGCTGTTCCCACATCAGCACAATCCAACATGACACAAAATGTGTAATACATCAGATATCTGTGTTCACATGTGCACCGTAAAAGTTGAGGAATCTAGCAGACTTGTGAAAACAGCCATATATAACAGGCCAGACAATCCTGAGGTTCTTCCTGATTACTGATTACTGCCTGTTAAAAAGGCATGTAGACCTGCATCTATGATACAGATTTCAGACAAGTGCATATTAAGTCCACACTCCTTTTTAAGGAATCTTCTAGTTACTTGAGAAATGTTGATGGAAATGAACGCTCCTGCCGGGGATGTGTGGGAATGCTGCTGCTTCTTTCAGCTGCTCCCGTTAGGGGTCATCACAGCAGATCGTGTGCCTCTGTCCTCCCCTGTCTCTGGCATGCTTTGCAGTCACAGCACCATTCTGCATTTCCTCCTTCAATACGTCCATGGATCTTCTTCTTCCTCTTTGCGTCATGCTTAGCAGCTCCACATTCAACGTTCTTTGTCCCATATATGCACTATAAAAGACTTTTATTCTTTTATCCTTAGGTGTATATGCAGGTATCAAGTTCTTCATCATTGACTTCATCTTTAAGAGTTGTCCCAAGCTGAGGCAGCGCTATGACACCCCGTTCATCATCTGGACAAATTTACCCACCGACCTGCAGCTGAAAGAGCGCAGCAACACCATGCTGGGCCGACGGGTGAGTCCAAACTCCTGAATACATCTACACACAGAGCTCAGAGATCTCAGCGCCAGGCTGATGTCAGTCTGTGTCTCTGTCAGTTACATGACATATGGGAACAAACCCTGCAGTAGTGAGAGCAAAGGCTGGAAAAACCAGCACAGACTGGATCAGCGTATTACTGGTTCTTACTGGTCGGGTTATATTTTTCTCTCCCAGCTGTCTGAGTGTGAACAGGTAGGAGTGTGTCTGTGTGTTATGTTTACAATCACAGTGTAGAGGCCCATAGTGTGTGCTGTGGTGAGAGTTGTGATCAGATATTTTGACTGACATCACTGGCTGTAACCAATCAGCTGCTGAGGTGATAGTCTGTCTATCTGGTTAAACTCCTCTTAGAGTGGGACATCCTGACACGTAATACTACACCTAGTGTACTAGTCACATTTTCCCACTTTATATTCAGATGACCCTGTGACCTTTCCTCTAGCTTCACCCTTTCAACAAACGTAGATCTGACACAAATGTTGTGATGTACCTCTAAGTAACATCTAATGCCAAAGTTCAGGTAAGAATGAATAAAGTTTTGTTGTCTTCTTTTTCTAAGTGTAAAATACTTATCACAGCCCAGGCAGTTTTTAGCTAGATCATTTTTGTGTATTAAAATGAGAGATTGGATTTAAACCTAAATCAGAAAACGATGTATGTCAACCAGCCACAAAATGAAAAGCAGCGACAGGTGAGGTAATGATTGATCATCTTGTTAACACCTTAACAAACACCAAGTCACCGGCAAAGCTCACTGAGGGAGGGTTAGCATGTTGGAGTATTTAAGCCATGTGCTAAAAAAAGTGGAAGATGTTACATTTCAAATCCAGAGTAATGACACTGTTAAAGATCTTCTGTTAGAACATTTCCACTTGACAAAGCAAATTAGGTAAAAATTCCACCCCCCAAAATGTAACCCCAGACAGGCTGTGAATGACCCGGTGGATGTTATTAAGAGGTTAAAATGTGCTGCTCAGCTGGCTCGTGACCTTGCCATGAGCGCTCTGCTCTGCTCACACTTCTGATACCACCAAATCCTCTGGCAGCATCTCGGTGCCAAACACACCTTAGAAGTGTTTTTGCTCCAACTCATCACAGCTAATTTTATTGTACTAGGTCCTAAAAAATGTTAGAGAGGTGTTTTTAATGTTGCTGACGAATGTATCCTAGCCAGTGTTAACAGACACACTTAATGTTTGTTACCAACAAAATGTAATGAATTTCAGTCTACCTTCCAGCATACCTGAGTACATTTTTGGGGGGAGTATGGGTGATGTAGCAGCTTAAAACATTTAAAAGCTGTGGTCCTGTGTGATGATTACAGTAGGGGTCAGTGGAAGGTTTCCTGCAGTAGATACTTGTGCTTGCATATCAAAGCTACCTCTGCTAGAAGCTAATATCTAACTGGACAGATTATGGTTAGGTTCTGTGATTTGGCTGAACTTTCTGTTTTTGAGTGGAAGTGTGTTCATTTTACCTCCAGGCCGAACTGAAGTATTCTTATGAAAACATTTGTAGCAGCATTGTTGGAAAACCTTTTTGTCTTTCGTCTTTTATAAATCTTGAAAATTGGAAATTTTAAAATGAAAATGGCCAGACACTTTAAGGCTGTTTTACACAGAATTGTAAAATAGAAATAGCATTTCCTCTCACCATTATTTTTGTCCTCTGAAACTTGTAACTTCCCATAATCGGGACAAACTTTAGGCGTATGGAGAGCTTTGTATTGCTTAAGATGGC
>VOQK01042505.1:29819-42644 GCA_015052645.1 Benitochromis conjunctus | reverse complement strand
TTTTGATGCCACTTGCTAATACCATCATGCCTCAGCCAAGTACTCTTTAAAAATAGTTTCCTGACTTTTTTTCAGTGACTCTTGGTGTCCTTTTTTTGTCCGCGGTTGCTCGGGTTTGAGTTTTGCTTTGTTGACGCTGTCACTGTGAACATTTTTCTCTCCTCCTTTTGTGTCTTTTGGATTTGAGGTTTTTATAAAATGGTTTCTTGTATGGATAGGTGTAATGTTTTTTAAATTGTGTAATTTCTATCGTTGAAATGTGATGTACATGTGTTTAAGTAAAATCAAATATGGTACCTTAACAGTGTGTGACTTTTTAGTGCAGTACCTGCTTCAGGCTTTAGGTGACTTTACATTTGTGCCTAATATATAGGCTTTTCTTTTCTTTTCTTTTTTTATAAAGGTCACAGGTGTACATAATAGTCCGACACTGATCACCTTTAATTTAACTTTAATGCATCTTGATCAGATGCATGAGTAATTGTAGACTTACACTTTAAAAGAAAAGGTCATATAATATTTCTGTATGGTTGTATACCGTAGTCTGTATAATTTTGATGCATGTACATTTTCAGTGTATTCTCTTTTCACAGTCATCGTGGACACTAACGGTAATACATTCAGCTACAGCACTACTCTTTCTCTTTAAACAGTGACTAAAATGTGTTTTCAGATATGCTCTTAGGTCTAAGAGATTATTACAGCTGTTTAATATAAACTTAGCACAAACAGTAAAATAATTTCTTTGTTGTAACAATGCTTCTTGGCAATAATTCTTATACAATTAGAAAGCCTGTTTATTTTCCCTTACATGGTGCTACATTTGTCAGGAAAATGCTACTGTGGGTTCAGCAGAGTTCAGTGTGTGGGTTCCCGCTATGCCTTTTGCTCATGTGCAAACCCCCCTGCTGTTCACGCTCAGATGTCGGTTATGATTTCATACACACTGGACTCTTATATGAATCTTAATCCAGAGCAGTTTAGGTTCACAGCATGGCGATTTACACTGGTTTAGAAGTGAACCACCTTCATATTACAATAACCCCCCAGCGTTAACGCTGAAGTTACCTGCATAAGTCAAAATCTGCCTTCGTAATATAAGCCTTTGGTAAGTGCAGTGGAAGTAACGCAGATTTTTCTTTTAAAAAACCCGTAAATAACCAACTCAGTTCTCTTTCAGAGTAGATGCTACTTTTTTCATAGTGTACAGAAACGTGATGGGTTTTCAGGGGGTGAAATGTTTCCTCACTCATCTAAGTGACTTCTTCAGTCTCAGCTGACTGCAGGTTTCCCCAAACAGTACATTTGCATAATGACTGAAACTAGCACCACTGAAGGAACAATGGGCTGGGAGGTCAGTTCCTTGATCAAAAATCCATCCATCCATTCGCTTCCGCTTATCCTTCTTGGGGGTCGCGGGGGGCGCTGGAGCCTATCCCAGCTGTCTTGGGGCGAGAGGCAGGGTGATCAAAAATCATAGATGGTAAATGGAAATTGTTCAGACACAGGATTCAGCTAACTTCGGACTACAACCCCCAGAGCGCTACCTAAGACTCCGTCATAGTTTTTAAACCAATAGCGGTGTATCTATTGGTCACGTGACCTGCTGCGCAGCAGATTTGAATTATTTGTGAAATTGTGTGCTTTCACGTCGCTGTTTGAATGCGAAGCAGAACAGATTTGTGAGTTTTCGGAGGAAATAGAGGTTTGTATTTTAATTCGAATAAAACATTTTCTCCATGGACCATAAAATCATCCAAAATCAATCTTTAAATTGTGAGTTTTACCCTCGTGTCCGTTACTGTTTAACATACGTGGAGTGCTAAAGAGCTAACGTTGAAGTTAGCATGATAGTTAAAATGTTCGTTTTTATATCTTTTATATCTGGCTTGACTGTTTGTCAGTGTTGGTGTAACGTTGAATGTTTTTAGATTATTGTGAAAGTAAACCTGCACGTCTGATCTGATTTCAGAGACGAACAAGCTGCCGGATGGACTGTCGAGCTAACAGCGGTGAGTAATCATTCAATGACCGTCAGACATCGGGCGTTTATATCGTGTTTTAAGCGTTTCATCACTAATCACTTTGTGTCTCAGCAGATGTGTTCTTCCTGCCTGACGAGAAGTTTGACTTCGATGTTTCTCTGTCACCTGCCAGGTAAAAATCACACGAGATTTTCTATGGAGGTACTGCCAGTAGTTCAGGCACGCACTGACACACTTTTCTATTTTATTTCCGCATTTCCAATATCCTCTGATTGTCCGGCTGCCAACAAGACGCGTTTGACATGATCTTGCATCAATAAGGTTTATATGCAGCAGAGTGGATTTTGGATTTGATCTGCAGCACACCTCTGTGTTACAGTAAAGGTTTATATAAGTTGACTAAAACTAGCTTGGGGTGAGGGACACTTCTGTTGTCTGAAATTAACAGGAAATGTCCCAAGTTTTAGTCTTTGACGGTGATTGAATGACTTAGTGTAAAAGTTTATCAAGATAAGGATGTCTACGTGACATAAAAAGTTTGAATTGTAATTTATATTCAGAACTCTGTAAATGTTGCCTCTGACCAACTCCGCCTCATATATTGATAATAAAAAATATAATAACAGAGAATATGTAAGCTAATGAAAACTAAACTGAAATGAGCAAACAAACACAAAAAGCCAACATTAAAAATAAAGTAATAAACTATTAACAAGAATATAAAACAACCATTAAAACTATTGAACAATATAAAATTTGTACAACAACATGCATCGTAATAGTTGTTTTCTTCAAGTGTAAATAAGTTTAAGTGAATTTCAACAACTTTCACAAAATTCCAAACATCCTGAGGTATAAAACAGACTTTTCTTAAAAGTCTGTTTTATACCTCAACCATAAAAGGCGGATGGGTATTGTCATCACCCTGCTGGGCGGGCAGGCTGCCCGTTGACGTGGCCACACAAGTTTCTATAATGATACCATTTATTTTAGATTTAAGCTCAGTAATGTATCATATTAGCTCTTAAGTTATTGATTGAAAAAACAAATCCCTCTAAAGTTTGTCTGGGTGTGCGATTTCTAACTCAAACTACTTTAGTACATAACATATCTTAATAATTTCAAGCAAAATAAGTTTTCTTGCTTTAGTTTTGCCTTTTATAGCTTCAAAATTAAGTTTGGTAATAACTTGAACTCTTTTTCTCTTTTGTCACGTCGTCATGAAACGATTTCTCCACATCGCTCTTGCTTTATTTTAAGAAATGCTTTATTAGTTTTTTAAAACTGTGTGTAGGCAGCTCCTTGATTTTTTTGAAGTTTAATTGCTGTGAACTGTTTGTTGCTCTTGGCTGTGAGATGTGCACTAATGTCCTTGTGCTCTGCAGCTCTAGAGGTGATGAAGATGAAGATGAGGTGTTTGTTGGTCCAGTCAGTCATAAGGAGAGGTGCGTTTCCGTTAATGTGACGTCTCCCCTCGGGAACCATAGCATGACCTGGAGCCCGCTGACTGGAGAACAGCTGGAGGCTGTGTGTCAGGAAGCCCACAGACTAGCAAGTCAGCTGCAGAACACTGTGCCGCACTATGAGAACAGAGACGCCACCAGTGTGACCATGGACACCATGACTGAGCAAGAGGAGTTTGTCCAGGATGCTGAGACCAGACTTGGTCTCCTGGCTCAGACCACCAGTGGACTCAGCCCCAACAAACGACAGACCTTCTGTGTGCAGGACAGTCCACTGAAGCAGCTGCCACCCGTCATCCAGAAACAACTGCAGAGAGGCAGCAGGTCCAGCATCACTTCATCTAGCCGCCCCACTGTCACCCCAGCGTCATCTACCCGCCCCACTTCAAAAAGCCGACTCAGCACCTGCAGCCCTGTGATCCAAGCCAAAGCTCAGCCCAGGACGGCGCTGCGAGGGAAATCTGCACTAGGTATTGCCGTTGTGCTGCCGAGCAAACCAACCATACCAGTGACTTCCTGTTCAACCAACAAGAGCAGAGTGGAAAAGACCAAACTGCAACCACCCAACAGAGTAAGATTTGAGTTTTTAATTCACCCAGTATTGGTGTATAAAAAGGCTTAGCGCTGTCTGCTGGAAGCACCCTTTGACAGATACCTAATGGGCTTTCTCTGAATCAGTCTTCTCCAAAGCAGCCTCTACAGCCTGTGCTCACACACTCCCACTACATCTGCATGTTGGTGCGGAGGCGTGTCACATGAAAGGCTTCTCTGTATAACTTTGGCTCTGAGAAGACAGTGGCATTTCTGGATCATGTCGTCATATGTTTTCTTCTTTGCATGATGGAAGTTTAGATTTGGGACAGCAAATGGTTCCATGATTTCTGGAAGTGCTCCTGAGCCCGTGCAGTTATTTCCATGACAACATCGTGGCTATTTTGGCTATTTTTAATGCAGCACTGCCCGGAGAATGCAAGCAGTATTTATTTTCTGCCTTATTCCTTGCAGTGAAAATGTTTATGATTGATATCTTTGTTAAACATACTGTTAAAAAGCAAAATTTAAAAATGGGAAAGAATGAATGAAAGTGGTGCTTTTTGGAAATACTATAAACATTTCCACTGAATTTAATTAAAACTGATAAGGTGCATTTTCAAATAAGTACTTGACATCTTAATACTTTAAGATGATAACTGAACACTCTGGTTCCTGTTTTAAAAAGCTTATTGTTCGTTACCTTTGTTTTAAAGAAACCATTCAAAAAAAAGAAACTTTATTTATTTTTATTTTTTTATATTTTGTGTGTAGATAGTTTGGTAAGAAGTTGTTGGCTTTAAAGCACCCTATCAACAGATTACTGATGATCTGTCACCTATTACCTGTTTCAGGCAGTGGGCAGTTGGAGGCGAAGCCCGTCGTCTTGTCCCCCTAGCAGGGCAGAGTCCTCTGAGGATTTGCTCTCCGATTCAGCAAGCGTGGCCTCCGACATCAGCGATACCTCCCTCAACTCCAGTATATTGGGAAAACGCACACTGCCTCGGCCAACCAAGGTAAAGGAAAACTCTGCATTTTCAAATAGTTCAGTGCAGTGTTTTCTGATTGGGAAAATCATTTGGTTTACTTGAAATTATATTTTTCTGCTGACTTTATTTCTCACTTTGTAAATTATTGTTAACAAAAAACAATAATTATGGAGCTGAAACGCTTTGATAGGAGTTATGTAAAAGCATCTGAGTCTACAGTAAACACGACTTTAAGCTTTTTATATTTCCCTCTTTTTATAGTATAGTAATTATTAAAAGAACAGTGTGAAATCTCACCACTAGATGTCAGTAGATTACATTCAAATGAATTTTGTTTGTTTACTTTTCCTAATTCAAATGCATAATCCTAGCTATGATGGCCTCTGTATGACAAACAACTCTCGTCGCCATTCAGCTGTAATGAGTAGGCTGTCAGCTTACCTCTGCTGTCAATGTGTCTGTTTACTCTGGAGAAAGCCATAAATTTTATAGGTCAATGAGTTAGTGAAGCTGACTTCTTCTGAGGACAGCAATACTGAGGTGAGTTGTTGAGAATATTCTGAACTTAGAGGAGAGCCTTGACTTCAGTTTAGGAGAAGAGAAGGGGGAAGGGTGAAGAAGAGGATGAGGGCGGAGAAGAAAGACATAATTCAGAAAGAGATTATCCACATGTACAAATGTTAAATGGTCATATATCATGAAAGAGCCATTTGTAATTTTTAAATTAAAGCTAACTTATAAGGGGTGTGGCCAGTCTCCAGCCACATGCATAAAACACAATTAGGAGTTACAGTGATGTCCACCTCGCCCACTGTAGTCATGAGGGCATGACAACATGCTGGCTTCCAGCATCTCTGCTGGGGACAGGAAGAGACTGAACAGGCTGATCCGAAAGGCCAGCTCTGTTCTAGGATGCCCTTTGGACCCAGTGGAGGTGGTGAGTGACAGGAGGATGTAGCTAAGCTGTCATCCCTGTTGGACAACATCTCCCACCCCATGCAGGAGACTCTGACAGCACTGAGCAGCTCCTTCAGTGGCAGGCTGCAGCACCCACAATGTGGGACAGAGAGATTTCGCAGGTCTTTCCTCCCTGCTGCTGTCAGACTGGTCTCTGCAGAGGACCACACACGTGCAGACAGACACACACACACATCCCATACACAATGATAACTTTTTGCCCTGTCTCCCTGGTGTGCAATAGTACCAAGTGCAATTTTCCCTATTTAACAAAGTATTTTTTTTCTATTTGTATAGTACTTATACTATTGTATATAGTATTCTTTCTATTTTGTATAGTATGTTATTCTGTCTATCTTATTCTATTGTTTTTCTCTTTTTTCTACATTTTTTACTGCTCTCTACTGTCTGCCGTGACCAAAAATTTCCCACGTGTGGGACTAATAAAGGTTTATCTTATCTTAAATTGCTGTAATTATTAACAGGACTTTTTATGGTTGAGAATTATCGTAGGTCACTTTTAATAATTGGGAAGCAAAGTCTTTTATAATGCAAACCCACTGCAGTGTCTGTAGTGGGCAAACAAATGTTAGGTCTGACCCATGGACTACATACAAAAGATAAACATGGATAAATAAATATGTAAAATCACTTGGTGGTGATTATCTGTTTACTTCCAGCAGAGTGGAGTGAGGAACCTGTCAGGTGGGAAAGCACAGCCTCTTCAGACCAGGAGAAAAAACACGTCCTCATCATCCTCATCTGTATCCAGCTTCAACTCCAGCATCTCTCTCTCCCCGGCTAAAGGTATGCTCACTGTGAAGTGCTAACAGGAGCTACATGCTAGTGCATTAAAAATGGAATATTGTGAGAGCTCATTTTTTTTCTAGTTTAATTCAAAAGACTAAGCTTTATTTTTGTTTTAATTTTGATTATTAGCTCATGAAAATCAGAAATCGTCTAATATTATTGTTGTTATTATTATTATTAGTAGTAGTAGTAGTATTACTAGTAGTAGTAGTAGTAGTAGTATTATTACTAAGCTTTTGAAAAAAATGATTTCCAATCATTCTGTGATGTGGAGGTTTGGTGAAGCCCAGGTTCACCAAACCTCCAGTTTTGGGAGAAACAGCCAGTTTTGGGCTGGCTGTTTCTCATCCTCTTGAAAATATCTCATAGACAGTCTGAGGTATTGTCGGAAGGAAGTTCAGGTTGTTGGGAGTTTAGGCACTGCATGTAGGTCCTGCTGGAAAAAGTATCTCCATAAAGCTTGTCATCAGATGGAAGCATGAATTACTCTAAAATCCCCTGAATTGATATTGTAGTCAGTAGAACAGAGTACACCAACACTAAAACAGAGAGACTGCAGAAAGTTAACATTTGATTTCAGACGACGTGCACTCTGAGTTCACGTGTTGTGGGTACATCTGAATGCAGCATTTGAAGTAGGATGAGTGTCTTTAATAGGCTTGTGGAGGAAGGTCCTCTAGGTCAGTGTAAATTGCAGTGTAGACAAGGTGTTCTCTGCAGTGTTCCAACTAGCTTAGATTGGTTCTGGTTGGTAGTCTGAAAATGATTTGATCTCTGGCCTGGATGAGTGCAAAGGTTTTATTTGGATTATGGTTTAAAGAGATTACATCTTAAATGGTTAAATAATATCTACCCTGCTTTCACCATCTGTTGCTGCTCTCAGGCAAGGCGAAGTCTACTCTGAAAGGGAGTCTGAACAGCTCCACTGGCCCAGCACCCCGCAACGTGAACAGCCTCAGCAGACCACGCAGGTCCACCATGTCAGTATCCACACAGGCCAAGAAGCTGTCTGAGGCGGAGGCTGGCAAAGATGCCAAATGCACTCCTAATAAGAGAGCTGAAGCCACACACCCCAAAAGACCTGCCTCCAACCTCACCTCCTCCACAAGTCGCCTGCAGAGCGGGCCGAAGGCCAAACCTAAACCTGAGGCGGTGGTCCTACCTACACCCACCACAGGAGGCAAAGATCTTCGCCATGCAAATGGTGAGAAAGTGATGATTAACTGAGATGCGTGGACATGTTCACACTGATAACAATTACAAATAATGAGCTAACATCTAACTCAAATTTCAGTGCTCATAAATTTAAAATGAAACCGACTTTCTGTCTCGGGGTTTAAAAAAAAAAAAAAAATCCAGCTTTTGTGTTTGTAGGTTTCTTTTTCTTCCCTTTTTGACGGCTTTTACTCAGTTACCATTGTTAATGTTTTTTTCTCAGTCGTGATGGATCAGCGCGCTTTCAGTGGCAGTTTAAATAGTTACATGGCTTTGGTGATGTTGGCTAGCTTTTGCAGCATCCACTATAGTGACTATAAACCAGGCTTTAAAAGGGCCTCTTCCTTTCCAAGTGCTACTTGTTGGTGATTCACTGATTGATGGGGTTTTCAGTTTTGTCAGGTGTTTGTCTTACAATAATAGCATGCCTTGAGAAAACTTTTAATTGGATTTGAGTTCAAATCTTTTAGGTTAAATGAAAGCAAGTTTTTCAGCTTCAGTTTTTGCCACACTGATATGTCTGTCTCACTGTCTTTGTTTTGTCTTCAGATGTCTCAAAGGTGTTGAAGCCAAAGAGGCTGATGTCACTTAACGGCATGGACAGGTAGATGGCATTACACTTCTAAATCCTGATGCTGATAAATCTCTGCTGGGTTCTTTGTTCCTGCAGTCTTTGATCGAGTGGTTGTTGGAGCTGAATTTTACCTGACAGATCAGTGATATTGTAAACGCCTTTTCTTTTAGTCTTCCTCAAAAGCCATCTGCTGGTCCGCTAACGCCTTCTGCTATCAACTGCAAGTCACTGCAGATGAAGCCACGGCGCCCCTCTGCCCTCCCCACCCCAGTTAGACGCAAGGCTTCACTCATTCCCTCTCCAACGCACCAACCTCCAGCCATCTCTGACTCTGTTCCCACCTCATATACAAAGCAGCGCAACTGTAGGTAAGATCACAGAGGCTGTCTTCCAGCTGGTCCTTTGCAGATCACCTGGTTGCTAATTTGACTTCACATGCAGGTGTATCATTCTTTGTGTGTGTGCGTGTGTGTGTGTGTGTAGCCCCACCCCTGACAAAACACAGGTGGAGGAGGAGGAGCTTGTTGATGCACCTGAAATCCAGCCCTTCTGTCTAGAGGATGACACCCCTACCACCATACCCTCAAACAGCCAACAGACTGACCAATCAGAGCTCATGGATCCTGGAGCACAGATTCTGGATGAATCGGTGCCCAGTGAAAACCTGATTGAACTGGAGCTTAAAGAGGACAGCAAGACACAGGAGGTCAGAGGTCACACAGTATACACCATCATAATACACCAGCTACAGTTGGGGAAAAATATTTGAACCCCTGCTGATTCTGTAAGTTTGCCCACTAACAAAGAAATGATCAGTCTATAATTTCAATGGTAGATTTATTTGAACAGTGAGAGACAAAACAATAATAATAAAAAAAATCCAGAAAAGTGCATTTCAAAAAAATGTATTAACATTTTCATGAAGGACATAAGTATTTCAAAATGTGCTTTACTACTTGATGGCAAAACCTTTGTCAATCACAGAGGTCAGGTGTGTCTTGTAGTTGGCCACATGTTTTGCACACTTCTCAGGGGGGGATTTTGTCCCACTCCTCTTTGCAGAGCCCCTCTCCAAGTCATTAATCTTTCATGGCTGATGTTTGGCAACCGGAACCTTCAGCTCCCTCCGTAGATTTTCTATGGGATTAAGGTCTGGAGACTGACTAGGCCACTCCAAGACCTTAATATACTTCTTCTTTAGCCAATCCTTTGTTGCCTTGGCCGTGTGTTTTGGATCATTGGCATACTGGAATACCCACCCACAACTCATTTTCAATGGCCTGGCTGAGGGAAGGTGGTTCTCACCCAATATTTGACGGTACATGGCCCCATCCATCATCCCTTTTATGCGGTACAGTTGTCCTGTCCCCTTGGCAGAAAAACACCCCCAAAGCATAATGTTTCCAGCTCCATTTTTGATGGTGTTCTTGGAGTTATAGGCTGCCTTGAGATCGTTGACAAGTTCCTCCCGAGTAGTTCTGGGCTGGTTCCACATTGTTCTCATTATAACTGGAACTCCACAGGGATCATCATCTTGCGTAGAGCTCCAGACCAAGGGATATTGGTAGTTATTTTATGGTTCTTCCATTTGCGAAGAATTGCACCAACTGTTGTCACCTTCTCACCCAGCTGCTTGGCGATGTTCTTGTAGCCCATTCCAGCCTTGTGTAGGTCCACGATCTTGACATCCTGACATGGCTGGAAAGCTCTTTGGTCTTGGCCATGGTGCAGAGTTTTGAATCTGGATGGATGGAGCTGACATTGGGAGCCTTCTCAGCTCGTTAAAATACTCCTGGGTGCCAGAAATCTTGCTGATTGAGAACTTATTTCCTTCATGAAAATGCAAATTTATAACTTTTTTGGAAAAGCATTTTTCTGGATTTTTTTGGTTATTGTTCTGTCTCTCACGGTTCAAATAAACCTACCACTGAAATTATAGACTGATCACTTCTCTGTTAGTGGACAAACTTACAAAATCAACAGGGGTTCAAATAATTTTTACCTGACCGTATATGCTGGTGCTTGTTTTTCCAGGGTGGAAAGTTCCGCCCCACACCATTACACTGCCTCCACCAAAAGCTGTCACCCTATCGGTGCAGCACACTACATAGTTTCCTGCGTCTTCTCCACACTTTGACTCTATGAGCCAACTATTGTAGGCAGAATCTGGAAACATCGCTGAGCGTAATGTTTCCTCCACATCTTCAGGTTGCAGTGCATAACAGGAACAAGCACTGGTGCTCTGGTTAAATCACCATATGGGATAAAAGGGTTATACTACACAAGTCTCCTTTTTACTTTAATACCAGGTCATCTTCTAGTATCGACTCCTTTGGGGTTAAAATTATTTGGAGTCTGACAGATGCTATGTAGCTATATAACTTGCTTCATCGTGGCTTAGAAAATATCTTCATTATAATGAATTGTTGCCACACTCTCAAAGTACAAGTTCATTTGTTGTATAGAGTCAAACTCCCACATCATCACTTCAGTCTGATCTGCTGGATCTTCAGAAAAACTTGAGAGATGTACATCGCGCACTCTGTTCTTTCCTCAGGTTCTGCTTTTGGATCTTCCACCACCCACTCTGCCTCCTCAAGAGAAGCTGCTCATTGACTTGACCAACACGCCTGACCTGATCCGGACCAATAATAAGACTTGCAGTGCAACTCAGGTAACTTTCACCTCACCTGGGGATATCCACCAAAGACCTTTTTAGAATCCATCAGTCTATTTAAATCTGTTCATTTACCCATTAAGAATTATTGAGATATTTCAATTGGAATTTCAAGAGCATAGTTAATGGTGCTTTCAGTTATTGTTTGAACACTCATTAGTCTATTACTAGATTAGTGGAGTTGACAATATGTGAACCTCCCAACGACCATTGTCAATTTCATAACCTCTGATCACTAGTATGCCACACACCTGTTAACTGAAATACAAAATCATTTGTTCTCGCCAAATTCTCACCTAAACTGAAGAACAAACTAATGACCTGTACCACACAGCAGCCTGCGAGGGTGAAATCAAACGCAAACGTAATGGCTACAGCTCCCTTTTAACACCATCTATCGATCAAAAACATTTTAGATGAGAATTTTTTGAATATGTAGTATTTCAGCGGATTTGTGTTTCACTGGGAAGCTGTGAGGTTAGTTTTGTCCCTTTGGTGCTTCAGGTTTCAGTAATGTTTTGCACAAAGCGTCTCTAACTGTGAATTTGTTGTTTTCAGCTGATTGATTTGAGCTCTCCGCTTATCAAGTGGAGTCCTGAGGACAAGACTGAGAACAATGCTCCCCTCATCAACCTGTCCTTCTGATCGTCATCGTCCTTAAGTTCTGGATCTCTGCACATTACTGGACCACCACCTTCCTGTCTTTAGAAACTCTAATAATCCAACTGATTCTGAGTTTTTAATCAGTGGAGTCTTTCCTACAGTGGAGTACACAAACATTAATGTTTTACATAAAATATTCTGAAAATTCTCAAGTGTCTCTACAACTAATTGTACTTTTATTTCTCTTGATTTTGCTGCTTGTTGTTTGAATAAATCTTGTTAATGATGTTGTAAACACTCAAGTGATCCTGGCTTTCTGAAGTTCACTTGAAGAACAAATATTTATACATTAACAGTAGTTAATAATATAGATCAACTTTACTATGTGTTCAAAGTCAAACGTGTACTGCAGAATACGGACCTGTCAGCTGACTGACTGTTTCATCATCAATGACAATGAATTCTTTTAGGGGCTAAAGATTTCACTGGACTGAGACCTATGAAAGAGAGGTATGTCAATATATAATTCTGCAATGCAGGGAATAATTTTAAAGTCCCTTCAATATTCATACATTATAGAAAGTCACTGGAATTACCTGGTGTTTTATGTAAAAATCAGACCCCTCTGAAGGTGTTTGTGTATCAGAGAGGAAATTAATCTCACTTATCTTTACTGACTCAAAGTCAGTTTTTAGTATCTGAACATTTGGATTTGAGCTAA
This sequence comes from Benitochromis conjunctus, assembly GCA_015052645.1. Lineage (NCBI taxonomy): Eukaryota > Metazoa > Chordata > Actinopteri > Cichliformes > Cichlidae > Benitochromis > Benitochromis conjunctus. The sequence goes on along the minus strand of VOQK01042505.1, from coordinate 30,119 downwards.
AAGTGACTTCCTGCCTTTATTCATTATGGCCGTATACTTTTGGTTTAACTCGCACAAGTGAGCGAATGTGGTTTTCTTTCAAATGGAATACAATTGTTAATTTAGTTTCAGTACATTAAAACTACTGTGGGGCATGTATTTATTAAAGTGGCATTAAAAAATTAGTTTTCCCAGGTAAACTACTACTCTTGGTTAACTGAGTTCAGATTCTCACATTTACCAGCCAGGTAGCAGTTGAGTCTATGGCAGAGGAGTTTATTCTACCCCTTACACCAGAAAAGACATTAAATTTGCAAAATC
>VOQK01042505.1:6347-18288 GCA_015052645.1 Benitochromis conjunctus | reverse complement strand
AACCTGAGATTTTTACATCTTTATTAAATGCTTTGCCACACAGCATTTTGGCTTAACACTTATGGAGCTCAAAGTTTAAATGACACAAATGCTAAAAAACATTCGATTTCGATGAATCATTAATACATTTCCCATGTTAATTAATGCATATTTCAAAGTATTTCTGTAACTATAGATACTGAGCAGATGAATGAACCGTGGCAGTAGGTGGAAATGTATTCTTCCCTCTGGCTTCTCAGCTTCTCGTGAGCGCTCCATCATTGAGCGAGGTTTGCTGTCATTCCACGACGTCTCCTGCATTCGCTTCGTCCAGAGAACCAACCAGAGAGACTACCTGAACATCCAGTCCATCAATGGGTGATAATCTGTGTTCTTGTTGTGTGTGTGTGTGTGCGTGCGTGCGTGCGTGTGTGCATGCGTGTGTGTGTGAACTGTACAGTCTTTCTAATAAACCTTTGTTTATGCATTTTGTAACTCATACTGTGATGGCCCACCCTCTGTGCTTCCTGCTTTTCTCCTCTTACTTTAAGCTTTCAGTAGTCTGGTATATATTTAGGTTTTTCTGCATATATAGCCCAATTATATAAAGTGTTATTTCAAATCAAACGTCTCTAACCCTTTCAAATAGAAGCATTTGCTTCAATTTCCCATTCAAAGGTAAAACAAAGTATTAAATCTAACACATCTGACTGACACAATGATGTCAAAAATAGTAACATTGTAAATGTATTTAGTGATTCGTTTTAGTCCACACAGGTAGTGTAGACTATTTGGATTTAATTTCAGTTTCCAATCTCAGCAAGAATTTAAAATCGTCTTTGGAATGACTTTTAATCATAATTACAGTCATAATTACATTAATTAATAAATAATAATTTACTTAATCTGAAAACAGCTATGATATTTTATCATTTTAAATGATTGTGACAGTGTTTTATTAGTTAAAGTAAAACATTTTGTTTGTAGAACCTTATAGATTGTTCAGTTTTGTTAAACTAGTTCTTTCTGTGGAGTCTTGCTTTATAAGGGATGATAAGGGATAACTTATTGTATGAATGCAGGTGTTACTCCTATGTCGGTCGCCTTGGTTATGGCCAGGCAGTGTCTCTGGACCGTCAGGGCTGTCTCTACCATAACACCGTCCAGCACGAGCTGCTCCACGCCCTCGGTTTCAACCATGAGCAGTGTCGCTCCGACAGGGACCAGCACATCCGAATCCTGTGGGAGAACATCGCATCCGGTCAGAGCCTGATCCATTCAGTCATACATCTCTAACCCTGATTTCTGGTTGTGGTGGTGTTCTCCAGGCTCTTTGGGCTGTTGGTGTATTTCAGGCTACAGTTTATCTTCAAAATGATCTCCCATAATGAACGACAACACGGCAGGACAGGGTGCTCTCAAGTAGGAACCAAAGTGACCAAATTCCATAAGAAATAACTTAAATGTTACACATAAAATTATAAAGTGAGGTAAGTGACAAAAAAGTCAATAAATGTGTAAAATTATAAAACAATTTTGCAAAACCTAGTATGCAACATAAATTTCCATTATACGGTTACATATCTGTAAGGTCACACTAATCCAAAGACTTCAAATATAAAAACAATATAGATTCGATCCCAAATTTAACAGTCCACTCTTCATGCCTGCATTACAGGTCAGAGTTTTATTTCCATATTTGCAAAACTACGGCTAGACTCATTGAGAAAGTATTTCTCATCATACTCCTGATGAAAATGTTCAAGAATTAAAAGTGTTTACCACACAGGTACTTACGTAAACTGCTCAATTAAAAATAATAATAATAATAATAAATATTCCAAATTTATAGCAGATTGTGAAAAAGATGACACGTCACGACTATTTCATAAACTGCTGTGAAACTGTGTAACCCTTCTTACACATCGCCTTAATGCTGATACAAGTCTGACCTTTTGACTATAAAGCGAACAAGTTTGAGGCTCTAGATGCAAACATTAACTGTCATCAGCCTTTTCTGACGCATATTATGCTTTCTCTCTCTCTCAGGTTGGGAGTATGCCTTTGACAAGATCAACACATTGAACCAGAACACCCCCTATGACTACAACTCAGTCATGCAGTACCACAGGTCTGAATCACTTTCATCAGACATCTGTTCATTCAGATAAAGTTTTCGGATTTAGTTCAGTTTTTATTATTATTATTATTCCGATAAATGTCTTTTGTGTTGTTTATGTAAAATTAATAAAGGGATTTTGCATGCTGAAAAAAATGTAAGCACATCTTATCGGCACATAGTGATGCTGAATATAGTTTATGAAAATATGAAAACATCCTCCTCTTAATGAGAGCCGACTGACAAACTTTTATTTGCTCTTTTCTTTTTGTTTTTCCAATGAAAGGCAAAGACACCATTTAAATTATAAAGCAATAGTTTCTCCTTTTTTCTTGAACACAAACAAACCAGCTGTGCATTATTCCAGGTATGCCTTCTCTGGCAACAACAAGCCCACCATGGAGCCCATTCCCAATCCCAATGTTGAATTTGGCACGGGCACTGAGATGAGCCAGAATGACATCACCAGACTGAATAGGCTGTACAAGTGTTAAACAGTAAGAACTGCAACATAGGTTTGAATGTGCAACATATTATAATTTAATTTAAATAAATTAATAACTGAGACTTTTATTATGATACAACGCTAAGGCAATGATTTGGTTAAGTTTATGCACAAATTTTGATGGAAAGATCAGGGTTTCTGTATAAATCTGTACTTCAAGGTAGAGGAGCTTCATCACTATGGTTACAGTAATATAAACTGCATTTAGGTGATGGATAAAAATAATGGGGGGAAAAAGTTGCAATAGCTTCCTGTGGACCCATCCAGCCATTTTTGCGTCAACAACCAACTTTTTAACTCTTTAACTATGTTACTGAAGGCAGTGTGCTTTGAACATGAAGGAAGGAAACCATCGTCAGCTTTTTATTCAACTGGTTCTGATGATCAAATCACTGTTGCAACATGGTGACATTTAAATAAACTGCTATTTATTCACACACATTCACACTATAAAGCATCGCAAAGGTGTCATAAAAAGGTGTTTGTAAATGGGAGTACAGGCTAATGCTGCTAAAGATAACTTGTGTGTTGGGCAACCCATAGTAAACCTTAGTTTCACCCCTTTAACATCTTTCTTTTGTCTTGATAGGTGCTAATAGCAGTCCTGGAAACGTGGTGCCGTTCAGACATCAGAGCAGTTGTTTCCAACACTGTTTTGTCTCTCCTTCATACAATTTAACACAAAAATAAATCTTCATTGACCTGTTCACAGAATCTTGACTTTTTATGTGCTATGCCAAACGTTCATCAATTAAGAATTTCTTGCTGAAATCTGCTGATGAAAAATAAAGTTGTGAAACTGCAAAAGTTCTATAAATGTAATAAAATGACAACTTATAGTGTGATTGGAGTCCTGCAGTGAATGTTCACCCGTGAGCCGGGTGAAATGGAAGAGAGCTTTTGAGCAAATTTGCATAAATCATCACCCTCTCTGTTCTTATATGACTCCCAGAAGCAGGCAGCTTTTTCCACCCAACAAGCACAAAATATACACCCAGCTGTAGAAACATAAAAAAAAGTATCATTAATCTTGTAGATGCAAGTTCTCATGCTCGTATAAACAGGTAAAAAAAAAAGGTAGATAACAACCAGCCCATTTACTTAGTAAGAGAAAAAAAGCAGAGAATCTGAAATGCACTCAAAGTAAAAAGTAGCTCTTGGAGGACATTTCTACCAGCTATTTTTAGAAAGGCTTTGCCTCGTGTCATATTATTATCATAAACATAGTACTACGAGGGAACAGAAACTTTATTTCAACTTAATTCTAATTCTAATGTAATTCCAAAAATAATATAAAGGTGGATTTCAGTGAGTTGGTCTAATCAGTGCCATCAGCTGGCATTTAATTTGATATATGCCACCCTTGATTTAACCGTACACTGAGTGTGAACACAGCGCTGACACTAGTGCACTAGTCAGAAATATTGCGTTACTGAAAAGCAGTGTAAACTGAATAACCGGAAAAATAATTTTAGCAACACATAATAGCCTGAAGCTATCCCGAGCCACAAGCTGTCTAAGCAACTGCCTGAGGCCCTCACAACAGCAGGGGGCCCCCATGAGCACTTAAAATGCCACACAAGACAGGTTGATATAAATATATATATATTTTTCGTGGGTGTGATATCATACAAGAGAAAGGAAATATTTTGATTAATAAGTTATCAGACTAATTTAATGTTAGTGGTTCAATCATTTTCTGTGTCAGAGCTGGGGTCACGCTCATACACACTGTGAAGTGTGTAAAGCCTGTGCTTGGTTATCCATTGGAAGTGTTGTCTGATAGAGGGAGCCGGGTGGAGGCAGTACTCAAAGTGTGTGGTACAACCGATCGGCAGCTTTTTCTTACTTGTGTTGTCTTTGGCCCGTGCAGCCATGGTGAAGAGTTAAGTCATAACATATGAAAACATAAGAACAAAATGAAAAGTGTCCAGTCTCTGCGTTTCATCCCATATTTTATATCTTAGGTTTTCTTCTCACTGCTCCCTCCCTGTTCCAGATGGCCTGTTAAACAATCAGCATTCGACATGAGCTCACTCAAGCTGTACGTGAAGTCAAGCACATTTCCACAAGTTGTTTGTTATAATAATATTGTCTGTTTTTATATTTGCATTGTTATTTAAAAACTAATATTAAGGCCTATTTTAAGTTCTTTGTAATAGCTCTGCCCTTTTTGCACGTTTTGAAAACAATTAAAAGTTTACTTGTGAACATGCGTTGTCTGCTGGTTTAAGCTGTCTTTCAAACACACTAATAATAACCCTTGATAATGGTTGTGTAAGATGCATACTGCACAAATGATTGACAATATATAGTTAATAATGGTGATGCTAAAGCGGGTGGATGGTGATGGGTTTGGCTCAGGATGGGGGACCCAAATTAAATTCTGTTTAAGATCTCATTAAACCTTGGACTGGCCCAGTGTATAAAACCAATATACTGTATGTTTACAAAAAAAAAAAATCAGGACGTTACAGTTAGGTCCATAAATATTTGGACAGAGACAACTTTTTTTCTCATTTTGGTTATCTACATTACCACAATGAATATTAAATAAAAATGACCCAAATACAGTTGAAGTGTGGACATTTAGCTTTAATTCAGTGGGTTGAACAAAACGATTGCATTAAAATGTGAAGACCTAAGCTATTTTTTAAGCACAATCCCTTCATTTCAGGGGCCCAAATTCAATAACTGAAAATAAAATGTTTATTTCTAATCCTTGGTTGAAGACCCTTTGCTGGCAATGACAGCCTGAAGTCTTGAACTCAGGGACATGACCAGATGCGGGGTCTCCTCCTTTTTAATGCCAGGTCTTTACTGCAGCAGCTTTCAGTTGCTGTTTGTTTCTGAGCCTTTCTGTCCGAAATTTAGTCTTCAACAAGTGAAATGCTCAGTTGGGTTAAGATCAGGTCACTGACTTGGCCATTCAAGAATATTTCACTTCTTTGCTTTAATAAACTCCTGGGTTGCTTTGGCTATATGTTTTGGGTCACTGTCCATCTGTATTATGAAACGACACCCATCAGTTTGACTGCATTTAGCTGGATTTGAGCAGACAGTAGGTCTCTGAACATCTCAGAATTCATTCAGCTGCTTCTGCCCTGTGTCACATCATCAATGAACACTAGTGTCCCAGTGCCACTGGCAGCCGTACACGCCCAACCCATCACACTGTTGTACAGATAATGTGGTTTGCTTTGGATCATGAGCTGTTCTGTGTCATCTCCATACTTTTTTTTCTTTCCATCATTCTGGTAGAGGGTTGTTTTATTAGATGTTTCTAGCAAAGTCCGATCTAGTCTTTCTGTTCTTGAGACTTATGAGTGGCTTGCAGTGAACCCTTTGTGTTTACTTTCATGCAGTCTTCTCTTTATGGTAGATTTGGATATTGATACACCTACCTCCTGGAGAGTGTTGTTCACAAGGCTGGCTGTTGTGAAGGGTTTTATGGCTTCATCCACCATTGTTGTCTTCCGTGGACGCCCAGGTGTTTTTCTGTTGCTGAGTTCACCAGAGCTTGCTTTCTTTCTCAGGATGTACCAAAATGTAGATTTTGCCACTCCTACTGTTGTAACAATTTCTCCAGTGGGTTTTTTCTGTTTTCACAGCTTAAGGATGGCTTGTTTCACCTGCATGGAGAGCTACTTTGACCGCATGTTGTCTGTTCACAATAAAATCTTCCAAATGCAAGTACTACACCTCAGAACAACTCTTCTTAATTGATAATGACATAACGAAGGAATTGCCCACACCTGCCCATGAAATAGCCTTTGAATCAATTGTCCAATTACCTTTGGCCCTTTTAAAAAGAGGGTGGCACATGTTAAGGAGCTGAAACTCCCAAACCTTTCATCCAATTTGAATGTGGATACCCTCAAATGAAAGTTGAAAGTCTACACATTATGTCCATGTCCACGTCCATGGACTGTGTTGTGTGCATGGAGGAGAATGGAAACATCAACATTGACGTTTACCAGAAGCCCACACACACAGACCACACCTTTTTGAAATGGCCTCTCACCAAGACATATGGAGTAAGGCTGATGGCTATGACTCAGAAGCAGATGTAGACAGCCTGATGAAGTACATCATCCCTCACCAAACATCCGCTCACCTTAACCTTAAAGTTAAAAACTTACAAGCGGAAGTTGAGAAAGAAGCTGAAAACCTGCTTACAAGAGTCATTGGAGCTACGAAAGAGCTTACTAAATCAATTGGATCATGGCACCAAGGGAGAACCGGGGAGAACTGGATATCTTCACAATGTGCCCACTAACCAGTTGCCTTCTCAACACTGTTCACTTACAGAATAAAGGGATCCTCACAGAGCCCGAGTTCAACAAGAAGTGACTAGAATACTTCAAGGATGACTGCCACCGTGCTACACTAAATCAGGCTGGAGCACTTAGTTTTCAAGCTGTAGAAAACTACAGATCATCACTGGATGTGGCTGTCACACAGATTATGAGCGAGCTGCCCCACTTCCTCACAAGGACGCCTAGTAAATAGTTTAGGGCTCAGCTCTCACATCACCACATGATTGCATTTTTGCAAACTCTTTAAATCAGTATTCTTATCAGCCAATATCCGAGAGCACTTTTAATCACCTCAATCGTGTCCAAGTGGCAGTGGAGCCACTCCCAATGTTTGTAGCTCATTTGCTACATAAGTTCAATAAGCTATGGTATTTGCCACCAGAGCACAAATAAATTGACCTCCCTTGTAAACACTCCCTTAGGCTATGAACCTGCTGCTGTATGTGCACAAGCTCTGTACAGCCTTGAGGTTCTGCTGCCAGACCCCACGACACCCTCCAGCAAAACCTGGATGAAAGAACTGTGCTGTTTTAAATGCTGTGGGTCACCACATCTACATGCCCAAGTTGTGACTGGGTTGTCCCAAGGAAATAAGATCCTGCCAGACCCCATAAACTTTACCTTGGTAGTCATCAACGCCACCTTGGAGACAGGGGCTTCCCTGTCTGGTGTGCAAATCAATCACATTCAGGTGAACAACTTGTACTCCAGCCAGGCTCACCAGTGAGCATCAACAATCTTTTATGGTGTTATCTGCTGAGGCAGCAGTATCTTCACTGGGTAAGGAAAGAAACTGAACAGGCTGATTAAGAAGGCCAGCTCTGTTCTGGGACATCCTCTTGACCCAGAGGACTCAGTGACAGGAGGATGGTGGCTAAGCTGTCATCCCTGTTAAACAACACCTCCCACCCCATCATGCAGGTCACCCTGACAGCACGGGGTGGGAGTGACGGTGCACCTACGATGTGCATAGGAGAGATTTCAGAGGTCTTTCCTTCTAGCTGTTGTCAACCTCTACAATGTGCAACAGCAGTGAGTGTACACATGTGAAGATACACATGTGCACACACTGGGGTCACACATATTTTAGTGTGCAATACTCAATACCTACTCATGTTAAGCCACTGTGAAACATTCAGTTCTGCTGCTATTAGTACAGCATACTGTACTATTGTATCATATATACAAATACATACTTACACATATATTCTGTGTTCTGTGTCTTGTTCTGTTAGTGTATGTGTTTCTTTGCTGCTGTTACAACCAAATTTCCCCCTGTGGGACAATTAAAGGATTATTCTATTCTATGTATTTGTACAAATAATACAACATTTAAAGTACAGGAAAACAGATTCCACAAAAAGATGTGAACACAAGGTGCAGATTCCCGTTCACCTGACAGCATGTATACGGACAACCAATGTCTCTGCTGAAAGCACAGATCTCACAGATTCCAAAACTTCAAATTTCATCATGCTTCAACCAGAATTTACTGAACCAGCAGCAAAAGAAGACCAAAATTACACTTCATGTTTTTTTTGTTTCATAAAAATTACCTCTGACAAGAAAGCCTAATTTCTGCTATTCAATATTCAAGAAATTTGAGCTTTCACTGATGGTGCCAAATTGTGCCAAATTGCAAAATACTTAGCTATGCCTCTAATAAAAACCTCTTTTACTTTGCTCTGTTTCACTTCTGCAACATCAGTCTTTCCACAGGTAATACCCATATGTTGATTCATATTGATTTAATTACACTCCTTCCCCCAAAACTGGAGGTAGCAAATAAGTTAAAAATGAAAATGAATATATGCAAATTACAATTTTATTTCTTAAAAAAAAATTGTCACAAGGATCCTGAAAAACTCAATTTTCAAAAAAAAAATAAAAAAATCATAATTTGGGCTTTTAAAGGGTCACATATCCTAGTAAACACAAGTGAACCAGCAGTCTGAGAGTGAACTGCATTGGAGTGAGGTCTTTAAGATGAGGCCTGATTACACAGGTCTGCAAAAAAAATGTTTTCAGCTGCAGGGAATACTTTTGGTAAATGTGATGTTTTTTAGGGTGCTGAATCCAAAAATGATCTCCATTTCCCACGATCACGTACAATTTCTTTGCAAAACATGAGGGGTTTACATTTACAAAAGCTCAACAGTGATAGAAAAAAAAATCTATATTTTATTATAATTACCTATTTTTGAATAAATCTTCTGAGATTCCTTACCTTTGAACAAAATAAACCTGTTGGGACATGATCATCTGAGCTCCTCAAACCGCCAAACCCATCGTACCCCCCCTGCTACTGACCCCGCTCAATTCCTTGCATTTTCTATTGATATTTCTCTTGAGTCTCGCTCTTAGAAATATTAAATTAATGTAAGAAATCATTATTGGATATGGATTTTTGACTCAAGTATAGGATACCAGATTTAAAAAAGGAAATTGCACAATTAATTACATTAAAAACATGAGTTTTTGCAAGAAAACGACGTGATGGAATTTTATAAATATTTTTCCTGGTTTTGGTGAGTAAAAATCTATAACAAACAGTTTAAAAATCCTATGCAGTTTGTTGGTTGCAGACCTGTGTTATTCCAGACGATGTATTAGAGGAGAATTTTTTTAATTCAATTCTGGATTTAAATTTTGTTCCTTACAGCGAGTTGAAACTGTTTTCAGCTTAATTTTTATTTTCTAACAGCAGGTTGTGAATTTTGATTAGTCACAGTTGAATGAAAAGTTTCCATATTGATTTCTTTGAATTCACATTTTCTGATTCTAATGTGTATGCCGGTAAAAGTCTTATGCACATTGAGAAATTTATGTCAACATTCTTGTGCATATTCTGAAATTTGTGAGCATTTAAGGGATTATATACAAATCTAATGCATGTAAGAATGATTACACTTTTACATATTGATTTACAAAGTCATTAATTTGAGTACACAATCAGGCATTCTTATGCACATAAATACATTTGAGTGTGCACATATGGAGTGACAGAGTTTCACAGCTCAACAGAAACATGCAACATATTTGGCCACAGATTTAATTTTCTCACATCTCTTTGGCCAACTGCTGTCCCAGTTGTTGGAATGTTAAGAATATTAAGAAAAACATACAATTTACATACAATTTAGTCTTTCCTGAGAGAGAACTACTAGCAAGCTTTGACATGCTAACAACAATCAAACTAAAAGCTACTAGGTACTAGCCAAAGCTACTAGCATGGCTATTAGAAGCTTTTGGTGCTGTTGGTGTGCCGTCGGGAGCGTGGGGGCGCCACTTTGCTGTTGTTGCTGTGTTTGCTGCAGTTTTCCTTTCCACCTGTTGAAGTGCTGCTGTCAATGATATAGCTCTTGCCCTGCTCTTCTTTCATGAACAGCTCCACCAATAAAATCTTCTCCTTGTGGATCTGCAGGCTGATATCTTTTGGGATGTCTGGGATTAGCCAATCAACAATGTCGTTCATGAGCATCACAATGTTCTGTCAGAAATAAATGAAAGAAATGGGTCACTTGGCAATTTCTCTTCTTGTAAAAAATAAAATAAAATCTCACAACTCTCACAGTCTTAATCCCCAATATCCTGCAGGTCACATGCTTTTCTGAAATGTTCAACCAGAACATTATCAACAATTTATAGTATTAAACCTGTTTGTATACAACTTTATTGCTATTTGGTAAGCTTGTTGGCTTCATATTGTCACATTTGTTAGAAGGTTTCAATGGTTTTGTCCTTGACTAACCATAGTAAATACCTTATACACTATATGGACAATATTATTATTGGAAGGCAGCACAGTGGTGCAGGGGGTATCAGTCACCTCACAACAATCAGGTTCCTGTATGTTCTCCCTGTCTCCTTCAAACAGTCAGTTTGAGTAGACGTGACTTTACTTTTCAGCTACAAGCAAGTTCCTATCCATGGACTATGTGATCAGTTTTTCAATTTCTGGTCCTTCTACTCAACTCTGGTGATTTATGTTGGCTGTTACAATGATGTGTAGGTTGTTCTGACCAGATCCTACGTCAGAATCATAGTTCAGCACCTCTCTTTAAAAGGTATGTGATAATTGAATAAAATACATTTACAAGAACATTACTAGTAATTACTTTATGTATGTATTACCTACCTGGAAAACAATAACAAAAGCCAGACGGACAGCCAGCACTGCCCAGAATTCCTTGGATAGCTCATATGGTGTGTTTGACCAAGGAGGCTCTCTGTAGTCTTTATACCTTGATGACAAAAAACAGGTGACACACATTTGGTCACAATTCAACACTCAATTTTGAGAAGAAATTTCTTTCAAAATCAGGCCAGTACATATAATATTTTATTCTCGGAACTGAATACACAAAGTCATTTTCAAAATGTACGAATGGCAGGATCAGAAGATTTTAAGTGTTTATAATCCTAAAAATCAATATCAGAAGCCAGAATTATCCCTATCTAAATGATTAGAAAGGGATCATTTAGAACCTTGTGCAATCTCCCAGATGTTCCCCTCAACATGTGTTAAACAAAGAAGAAACTCCTTGACATCAGTGGTTGGAGAGAGGCAGAAATAAAAGTACCTGGTTGGTTGCAGGTTTCATCAATAAATATTCACACCATTTTTGAACAATACATTATGCTTGTGTGCTGCTGACATGTGTAAAACACAATAATTGCTCTTGCCATCTCTTCTGCCTTAGGTGCCACCCTTTTTGTATGGCTGGCTGTACCTCAGCAGTTAAGCTAGAGTATGCCAGAGAGCCTCAGTGATTCGCGGATTGTGAACTGTGTGTTGTGGTTGCTTTCTCCTGCTCTGTAAGGAGGAGGGTGTTGTTTAGTGATTTGGTTTGGTGATCAACTTCTGGGTTTTGTTATCATCCCTTTCTTTTAAAGCTGATCCCAGCTGGTTCTTCTCTTTCACTTTAACAATTTAGACTTCATGTCTCCTTTTTTTTAAACACTTTTTTGTTGCTTTTTGTGCAAGGATTATTTGCATAACTATGTTGAAGTCATAGT
>VOQK01042504.1:0-12647 GCA_015052645.1 Benitochromis conjunctus | reverse complement strand
TATATGAAAGATTGGATGGCTTAAGATGAGTGGTTTGGAGATAACGTTAGAGAAGCAAGGTTAAGATGGTTTGGACATGGTAAAACTAATGGACAAAGGCTGTTGAATATGGAGCTGCCAGGAAGGAGGAAAACAACATAGACAACTGAAGAATGTAGTGAAGGAGAAGAGGCAGATTGAGGTAAATGATCCACAATGGCAACACCTCAAAGGAGCAGCTGGAAGTAGATACAATGAAATAATGTCAGAAGTCATTTATGTAAACTACCAGGAGTTCATGCTGGAGGGATTTCCATTCTTGTTCTTTTTAATGTTCTCTGTTATCAGTTGTATGTTTTCTAGTCCCATCTAGATCATTTAGGCTATCAGTTTTTGTTTTGTATTTAGAAATATTGTTAAACAATCATTGTTTTTATGTTTACATCACCTCAGCGTACAGCCTCCCATTTTTCAGTGCTCTTAATTTATTTTGTTTTACAGGGTGAACTGCTCTTTTTATTTTAAAATTGGTGCCTGCCGACATGGTGACCGCTGCTCCAGATTACACAATAAGCCGACATTTAGCCAGGTAAGTTCCTCCAGTTTTATTTCTAGTAGGCAAACTGATTCGGTAGATCAGAGTTAATAAACTGCACACAAAATGAAAAGTGTACTTTACAATCAGAATTTTTGATTTTATATTTGGGATTGGATTGATCTATTAAATATTATAATTTGATACCCAACGTGTATCAGTGCTCACCATCCAAAAAATTAACTTTTGTGCTTCAGACGATTGCCCTCCTGAACATTTACCGGAACCCCCAGAACAGCGCCCAGTCTGTCGACGGCCTGACCTGTAAGTGAAAATCATATGATGGTATGATAGTGGTCTGTGAGTGTCAGAAAAGTTATTTATTCATTTATTGTACCCGTGTTGTGTCGGTTTGCCACCAGTGCTTCTGTGAGTAGGCAGCAGTTGAGGTTTAAAGTGACACAATGAAGCAAAGCTTATCAAGCACTTTCTAATGTTTTTATTCACATAGTTAATTCAAATCAATGTGTTAGCTGTACTTACAGAAACACGCCAACTGAAGAGCGTCTTCTATCTGGAATATAGCAACAATTACACTGTGTATACGCTATTCATGTCTACATTTTAAGCACATACTTTCAGGACTTACTTATTCTGGCAGTTGGTTGGCTGTTTTTTTAAATCTTATTAGACACTTGTTACATTTAAACGTTTGCTTGGTTTAAACCTGTGTTGTCTGGATCACATTTGAGTCTAAGGTTTAGTCCAAAAAAGAGTTCCACTGATACAGGGATTTTAAGACTCATACTGATAATGATATTTGCTGATTTTAAAATAACATATATAAATATATCAGCTGATATGTTTTGAAACTGTGAATTATCTCATTAACCACTAGGTACCATCAGCGACACGGAGATGCAGGAGCACTATGATGAGTTTTTTGAGGTAACTCGTTCTCTTGTGAAGATTTTCTCATGTAGTGCCTCTCTGCCTCAAACCATGACTGCACCACTTTTCCACTGGTGCATTTTTTGTGACTGTGTTTAAGGTAATTAATAAAGATCCTTTCCCAAGAACTAAAACTGTGTGCAACATTTAGCTGTTTGTGGTAGTTTGACAATCTTATTAAGTTCTATTAAACACCCACACAGTAAGAAAAGGGAATCAGTTTAGATCGGTCATCAACCTGCGTTTGTATTATTGAAGAGGCCGTTGGATTGTTTATTCATTGCTGTGAATGTGCTGCTCTTTTTTGCACTTCCTCACAAAAATAAAAGATGCAAAGTTGTTGGATTAGTGTGACATCATGGGAAATATAGTTTTTCTTGGGGAATTAGATGACAACTAATGTCATTCTCATGTCTGTATGGTGAGTGTCAATCAGCAGTCAGTTTGCTTAGTGTAACATAAAGACTGGATACGGGGAACGACCTGGGTTAAAACAGCTAAATGTTGTGTTCATTGATCTTGCTGCAGTTTCACATTCACTGAACAAACAGAAGGGTGGGTTCAAATGTCTTCTTCAACTTCCCACTTAGAAAGGAATCGTGCATATTTTCTTTTAATGGGGTCTTAATTGATTTGTTGCAATCAACGCTCACACAGCGCACATAACTTCACTTCTCTGTCATTTCCTCACAGGAGGTGTTCACAGAGATGGAAGAAAAGTACGGCGAAGTGGAGGAAATGAACGTATGTGACAACCTCGGTGACCACCTAGTAGGAAACGTGTACGTGAAGGTGAGTGTCAGACTTCCATCTTCACTGAAATGTAGTTAAATTTGGCTTTGAACCACTGACATGACTTTTCTCTTCGACTGCCCTCTCTCTTTGTAGTTTCGTAAGGAGGAGGACGCTGAGAAGGCTGTGATAGACCTAAACAATCGGTGGTTTAATGGACAGCCCATCCATGCTGAGCTCTCCCCTGTCACAGACTTTAGAGAAGCCTGCTGTCGCCAGTATGAAATCGGGTGAGTTTTACATCAAAGGACAAGCTTTATTTAACCCAAAAAGGCCTTACAGAGCCTTACAGAACAGGAATATCCAACACAGTCAGATTGGGACAGCTTTCTGATAGAAAGTCTGTGTGATTATGCTGATGTCAGATTATAAAAGTTTGGTAAATTCACAGCTAGTGAGCAGATGCCTGGTCTTTTTTCCCCTGTTGCCTTATTCGCTTTGTTTAGCCAGCTGCTTCAGCCAAAGCCAAAGAAAGTATTTCCAGTTGTGACAGAGAATCTGAAGCAGAGTATCAGCTGTTGTGTACCACATGTAATAAAGGGCTGTCTAGCAGTGGTGAAATTCTTGTCCAGAACAGGCATTTAAAAATGTTTGGCCAGCTTTGATGGTTTTACTTTGATTCATTTATTTAATATTTTGTTTTTGTAATTTTTCCCCCCCCCAATTTTTGTGCCAGAGCAACAAAGAAGCTCAGATCTGTTAGGCAATTTCTCATCATTTAACCAGCACAAGTAAATCTTATTTGCCAATAAGCTGATTCATGTCAGATGCTGCGGTTGAGCCAACTCTTGATGCCTAGTTTAAAGCAGCTTTTGGTGTCCTGGTGCACTTAATGAAAAGAAAACAGAAGCTTGTTTTTCTATGTCACTGTCACAGTCCAGCCTTTAGTACTTCTTTCTTAAGTTAAGTAAAGTTTCTAACTGGAAGCTTCTGTTTGTTCCTGGCCAAATCACAACAACAGTCGCCTCAAGGTGCTTTATATTGTAAGGTAAATACGATACAATAAAACAGAGGAACCCCCAACAATCATGTGACTCCCTGTGAGCAAGTGCTCTGGCGGCAGTGGGAAGGGAAAACTCACTTTTAATGGGAAGAAACCTCCAGCAAAACCAGGTTCAAGAAGATTGTATGGAAGAGAGCTAGAGATTAATAATAATTAATGATTAAATGGAGAGTGGTGTATAAAGTCACA
The DNA here is from genome assembly GCA_015052645.1 of Benitochromis conjunctus. NCBI lineage: Eukaryota > Metazoa > Chordata > Actinopteri > Cichliformes > Cichlidae > Benitochromis > Benitochromis conjunctus. The sequence goes on along the minus strand of VOQK01042504.1, from coordinate 9,198 downwards.
CTGATTGGAGAGAACGGGGAATGAAAAATAAACAATCAATGCATCATGGGAATCTCCCCAGCAGCCTTAGACCTATTGCAGCTAATCTAAGGGAGGATTCAGGGTCACCTGATCCAGCCCCAACTATATGCTTTATCAAAAAGAAAAGTTTTAACCCTAATCCTAAAAGTAGAGAAGGTGTCTGTCTCCCGAATCCAAACTGGGAGCTGGTTCCACAGGGGACCTGAAAGCTGAAGGCTCTGCCTCCCATTTTACTTTCAAATACTCTAGGAACCATAAGTAAGCCATCAGTCTGAGAGTGAAGTGCTCTATTTGGGTGATACGGTACTATGAGGTCTTTAAAATAAGATGGGGCCTGATTATTCGAGGTCTTGTATGTGATGAGAAATTTTTTAAATTACATTCTTGGTTCAAGAGGGAACCAATGAAGAGAAACCAGTATAGGAGAGAGTTGTGTGAAATATGTCCAATAAGTACTGCCACAAAAATAACTTTCTCCATGCCAGGTCTGCTGTGGCAGCTGGCAATCACAGAATGCTTTTTATAGATCTGAGTTTCCTTTTGACCTTTTTTACCCCCCAGGTGTGATTATTGCTGCCCTGTTTTTCATCATCATCATCATCTCTCATTTCTTATTTGTGACTCTCTCCACAGGGAATGCACTCGTGGTGGTTTCTGTAACTTCATGCATCTGAAACCCATCTCACGTGAGCTGAGGAGAGAGCTCTATGGCCGTCGAAGGAAGAGGTACGAACTTTGCATGTCAGGCACGTCATTAAACCTTCGGATACTTTACATTTTCTCTCAGTTCCTAATCGCTCCCTCCTCACTCTTACAGCCGCATCAGGTCTCGGTCCCGATCAAGAGACAGGCGATCTCGCTCGAGGGACAGAGACAGAGATAGGGACAGGGGTCGAGGAGGCGGCCGTGACCACGAGAGACGTCGCTCCAGAGACAGAGAACGTTCGGGGCGATTCTGAACTACGAGCAGTGACTACTCGCCCTCCCTGTGTTAATCCCTGTCTTTTTTTTTTTTAAGTTTGTACCCTTGCAGGTCTGTTTTGGGACTAACTGAGAGCTAGCTGTTTTGAAGATGTGAATCCACTGAGGAGTTTTGGTTTTTCTTGATTTCTGAAAATGACTTTCACTTCATTAAATTTAAATTTTTACCAAACAATAATGATTGCTGAGTCTCATTTCATATTTCATAGTGTGCATTCATCTCAAAATCAGATATACCCACCGAGTCATTATTCCTCACATATAGTGTGTTATTGAACTTAGTCGTCTTCTTAGTCTAAAAATTAAAAAGCTACATTTTCTTGCCCGCTCATTTCTGCTGCCGCAGTTACTTCCATTTCTATCACATGTTATTCAAGATTATATATCTCATATAGGCTGTAAACAGAAATCACATAATTTGTTTCATAGGCGAATAAAAATGATATCCAACTGTGTAAAATGTAAATAAAAACAATGCAATGATTTGTGAATCTCGTGAGAACATTTGTTTGTTTTAATTCACAGAACATAGAATTGAATGTTTAAACTTAGAAACTGTGCTATTTAAAGGAAAAAAATCAGCAACCTGTCAAAACAGCTGTGACAGAATCATGTGTAGCGTCTTCTCTTTTAACAGCAGTCCAGAAACCTCTGGGAACTGAGGAGACCAGAGGCCCATACTATGAAGCGCTTGGATTTTGTTTTATCCAGCTAATAGGAATAACACTGGGTGGGTTTCCTGCACAATGAAGGTGGTTCACTTCTTACAGGAGGAATATCTCCATGGAAACTCATGCTGTGACCAAAACCTGCTCAGAAGCCGTGTTGACATTAGAGATCGGCTGGTATGAAAGCACAGCCTACTGACCAATCAGCTCTGTGGAAAACTATTTTACGACAGTACCGTATTATCGCTCTATAAGCGTCAAATACACCATGTCAAAGCAGAGCACTTATTTGCATTTGCTGACCTCATCAAATTTGCGCATTCCGGATTTATATTTATTCTTTTCAAATAAATATCAAATAACAATAACAAATAAATAAAGATTTTATTTTATTTATTGATTATAATCCATAAGAGTCTAACGTGTCTTAACGATGGAGGTGTAATATCAACAATATTGATCTCTGTTAACTTACACAGCAGACTTTCCTCCTGCTTCAGACAGGCTGAACTTTATTCATATAGCAGATGTTTGTCCGGTCTTACTGAGCAGAGCGTAAAAAGCGCTCACACATATGTTCAGCCTCTTTAATACTGTATTTCCTTCTCTGTATAAAGCAGTTGTAGTATCAGTTTAATCTCTTTAGATTTTTCTAATGATATAGTTTTATCAAAAGTCAGCCGCACTGCTAGCAGTAGGCTCCTCTTATCCACCTGTGCAGGTGACAGGTAAGTTGATCCAGATAATGTGAAGATATCACCGAGTATGCCGAAATCGCTTCGTAGTTCAGGATCCAGCTGCTGGACCTTTGGGAAAGGACTGTTGTCCCATAGAGGATTCAAGTTGCTCGACGGTCCCGGGTCTTCTTTGTTGTATTCTTCATAATTATTTTTCATAATGCTCCAGATGTTTTCATTTGGTGAAAGATCTGAACGGCTCTTCTACTGTGAAGCCATGCTTGTTGTAATAGATGCTGTATAAAGTTTAGCATTGTCTTGCTGAAATACGCAAGGCCTTCCCTGAAGAGGAGGGGACGATGGAGGGGAGCATGTGCTCCTCTGACCACAGAACAGTTTTCCACTTTGGCCCGGTCCATTTTAAATGGGCTTTGGCTCAGAGAAAACAGCAGCGTTTCTAGATCATGTTTACGCATGGCCTTTGCTTTACATGATAGAGCTTTATCCTGCATTTGTGGATGGTACTGTGAACTGCAGAGACAGTGATTTCCATGCCTGCTTTTAATGCACTTCAAAGGCCCAGACATGACGGATTTTCATGCAAAATTTTCTCCAGATACTCTTTTTTTTTGTTGACGATGCCCGTCAGCAGCACTGTGAACAGCAATGATGCCGTACTATATTTGCTTTACGCAACAACATACAATGAGGTCCATATATTTTAGGACAGTGGTAGTTTTTGTGATTTTAAATCAAGCAATCATGGTGGACGAAGTCCGGACCTTTAAATTCATTTAAATTAGGAATGACAAGCATTTTTATACACAGTGCCCCATTTTCAGAGGCTCAAAAATGTGTATAGATGTAAAATTACAGATTAAAAACAAGTTATTTTGAAGATTAACAAGTAATATACACGGAAATTCTCAGCAATGGCTTCTTTGTAGCAATCAAAATGACATAAGCATGAAACTGAAAGCTCATTGCTAAACTCTGCTGTGTGAGAGAGTAAAGTTATAAAATATAGATATATCTTGAAGTAAAAACAGTTCTATAAAAAGCATTCTGTGATTACTGAACATTCATTGTAAGAAGCATCCACGCTGCATGCTATTGGACAAAAAATGGTCAGGGGCAAGACCGATCACTGTGCGCTGATTGGCGGATGGAGACCTGAGATAAGGGCAAAGCCCTCGGTTGTCGATCAGACAGCTGCAGGTGTTCTATCCGGCACACAGGTGAGTGCACTGCGCTTTTCGTGACGCTCAACATGATTGGCTTTAAACACAGCAGAGATTCAGCACTCTGGTGCAAAGTTGGGGAAACACACTGTCTTTGTTTTTATTTCCAGGCTTTGCTGGAGATAGGACTCACCTGTGCGTTATCAGGAAAACAGAGCCTGAGTTTACCTGCTGAGATGTTACCATGTGTTGTTATTGTATGCAAGTCGCAAGCTGTTGTTATGTAAGAAAAGGAGAAAACCCGAACATATTTCACTATATTTGAAACAATTAAATGTAACTGCCATTTATCTATTAATTATCTAGCTTATAAGAGCCAAAATGAATGTATGTTTTGTTTATTTGTTATGATGGCCCAGGTGTTTCGATTTTTCTGCACCCAGGTGATTGCATAGGGGTGTGGTCGTATGTTATTTACGTGACGCCGGATTTGTGGGGAGTTGGTGTTTGAGTGGTTTTAGGACAAACTTTTCTGTTGACCGTCATTATAACACGTCAGTTAATAGATACGCTATTTGTTTTGTTTGAAAACGAAAGTTTTGTTGTTTTATTTTAAATAAATAAGCAATGTGGAAGTGAGACTCAGCATGGCTTATTGGAGACGCGTCACAGAGCAAAAACCACCTCAGCCAGTCGCGGCTCTGTTTGTGGATGGAAGTCGCAACATTTAGTCAACAGAAAAATATCGTTGTTATGTCGCATTCATCAAGAGGACTTATGGATATAAGTTTTGGAATGACGAAGCTTTCGCATGGTCGGACGCTGTTCTCAAAGGAGTTATTGGAAATGGCACCGCCACAGTGGCACGGCGGAACGCAACGCACTCTTCAGAAGCGGTAGGACACGCGGATTCACTCCTGTGTATTATTGAATGTTTTGAACACAGTTGGTCAGCGTCACCGCTTGTCCATTGGGGACATTGGTTTGGTTTACGTTCTGTGCGTGCATGAGCTTGATTTGGCAAGCTGGAGGAAGCTGATCTGATTTTGACAGCTTGTAACGCTGTGGATACTGCGCATTGGTTTGCACGGAAGAAAAGCATAGACTGTGATCTGTCCTTCAAGCTGTGTGCAATGTGAGGCTGCGTTTGATGCATGTGAAGAAGTGACAATGAGTGAAACAAAAGAAACTGATCAGGAACTGGATGAAAAAAGATCTGGAAAACTGACGGCTAAAGCAAGTTTGCTTATAAAATGGAAACTTTGCAGAAAGAGCGAAAATTTCACATTAACAAAATTAAAGGGTTAACACGTGATATCAAAGAGTTGATGAAAAATTATGATAATCAAAAGCTCTGCAGCTCAACTTGGAAAAACTGAATGCTTTGTATCAAAATGCTAAAGCAGTTCATGAATCATTCATTTTATTGATCCCTAAAGATGAGCAAAACACTCATATTGACTGGTTTCGACGCATAACAAAATGTTATAATGATTTTGTTGAAGCTGGAAGACCTGTTATGGACAAAGGCAATGAAGCTGAGAATGTGCCTACTGCTGTTACTTTAGACGTGCCTGTTTCTGCTAAGATTGTTTTATCAAAGGAGTTGGTTTCTTCCACAAATGGTCAACATAACGTCTCAAAATCTCCAAAGCAGGTTAAATCAACATCTGACATACAAGATGAAATACAACCAGGTGACAGTGTTTCAAATGTAGGAAGCAGAAATAAGGGAAGTTCTTCAGGCACGAGCTCCAGAGTGTCAAATACAACATCAGCGCGGATAATGGTGGAAGCTGAAGCAACTGCACTCATTGTAAGCCAAAAACTGCTTAAAGATAAACATGCCTTGGAGGAGCACGAGACACAGTTAAGGAGACAGTGGGAGCAACTGGAGCTGGAAACAAATATAGCTGCCACGGTTGCAAAAATGGAAAATACTGGGAGGCTCAAAAGGATCCAGCATTAAAAGTAAACTATCAAGAATGTCTGATGGTATGGAGTCATATTTTGGAAAGGGACAAAAGGTAACTAAAGCGTTGACTACGAGAACTGGAGATCTTGTACATGAAAAGCAATATTTGCATATCTTTAAGGAGCATAATGTTGCAGATTCACAATCTCTCTTAACTGCAGGCAGAGTTCCACCGCAACCACAGACTCTTTCTGAAAATCCCTTGGCATATCAGTCAAACATTAGAAGTGCACATGAAGATAGATATGTGCCTTCTCAAGTTTCTAGTCATGAAGAAGAATGTAACATTTTATCTGTCATGAGTAAGCAAAATGAACTCACTGCTTTATTAATCCAACAGCAGGGTCTTTCTTCATTACCTAAAAAGGAGATCCCAGTTTTTGATGGAGATCCACTTCAGTACCAGACTTTTATTAAATCATTTGAACACAACATTGAAAGCAGAAATAAAAACCCTGGAGATTGTCTGTCTGTCTTTATTATTTGGAACAATACACAAAAGGACAACCAAGAGAACTTGTGAGGACTTGCCTACACATGACTTCAGAAGCAGGATTCAGAAAGACAAAGTCTTTATTACGGCAGCATTTTGGTAACGAACATAAGCTTGCCACAGCATATATGAATAAAGCTCTTTCTTGGTCTTCAATAAAAGCGGAGGACACGAAAGCTCTTCAAGCTTACACGACATTTCTCAGAGGTTGTTGTAATGCTATGAAAGATGTTAGTTATATGCAGGAGCTTGACATGCCTGTCAACATGTTAGCTATAACCAAGAAGCTACTCTATAGGCTGAGAGATAAGTGGAGGACAGTAGTCTGTGATTTTCATGAAAAATGTAATCGGCCAACCAAATTTAAGGATATGGTGGATTTTCTTGAAAACCAAGTAAAGATTGCAACTGATCCAGTGTTTGGGGACATCAAAGATATCTGCACAACAAACAGAGACACAAGAAAACCTAAGTCACAAGTCCACACAAGATTGAAGGAAAGTTCTTTTGCTACTTCTGTGACAGCATCTGAAAAGGAAAATGACAAAGTTAAAGAAAAGGAACGAGCGAGAGAAGTGAGGAGCTGCTTGTTTTGCAAAGGTGAACATACCTTTAGAAAACTATCAAGAGTTGGAAAGAAAAATGCAAAAAAGACAAAATCACCTTTCTAGAAGAAAATGGAGTCTGTTTTGGATGTCTTTGTAAAGGACACATTAGTAAAGACTGCAAAAAAGCGCCTCAGTTGCAAGATGTGTGGTTTAAAGCATCCTCAAATGTTACACATCTGTCAAAAGAAGATGAGCAAAGAACAAGAACCAAAGGAACAGGCTCAAGATCGTCCCATAGTCTCTATTCAGACCAGTGCTCTTACTGGTGCCGGTAAAGATGAATTCAAACTCTCTATAGCGTCTATGAAAGTTAAAGCCAAGAAAGGAAATGTAACGTTGTACACCTATGCATTTCTTGATCCAGGCTGCACTGCATCATTTTGTACAGTGAAGCTGGTGAAAAATCTAAATATTCATGGATGAAGATCGAACATTTTGTTGAGAACTATGGGACAAAATAAGGTTGTTGAAACTGATATTATTTTGGGTTTAAAAGTTGCTGGACTAGGCAGCAATGAATTGTGATCTTCCCATGCTGTATACTCAGTACACTATGCCTGTGCATAAAGGAAACATTCCTCATCAAAATGACATAATTCGATGGCCATATTTGAAGTCTGTGCATCTGCCAGAAATTGAGTCTGAGATCGATTTGCTAATTGGCTCGAATGTGCCAAAGGCTCTGGAACCACTAGATGTCATCAGAAGTGTTGGAGATGGACCGTATGCTGTTAAAACTATCCTTGGTTGGACAGTAAACGGACCTTTGGGTGAGACTCAAACTGGAGATCAAGATCTGCCAGAGATAAGTGTGAACAGAGCATCTGTGGTGAAACTTGATGAGCTGTGGAATCGTCAGTTTAAAACTGATTTTCCAGAGTGTGCCAGAGATGAAAAGGAACCTTCTAAGGAAGACCAGCAGTTTTTGGATAAAGTTTCCAATACTGCCAAGCTACATAATGGTCATTATTACATTGGACTCCCATTAAAAGACAGGAAGGTCTGCATGCCAGACAATAGAAGTGTTGCTGAACAACGCCTTCAGAATCTGAAGAGAAGGTTTATAAAGAACTCTTCTTTTCTTCAGGATTACAACAGCTTTATGTCAGATATGATCTCTGAAGGTTATGCAGAAAAAGTACCAGACAACAACTTGGAACATAATGATGGCATGAAATGGTATTTGCCGCACCATGGTGTTCTGCATCTACAAAAGAAAAAACTTAGAGTGGCGTTTGACTGTGGAGCAAAGTATCAAGGAGTGTCACTGAATAGCCAGCTTTTACAAGGACCTGACTTGACCAGCACATTGATTGGAGTTCTGACAAGATTCCGTAGAGAACCTGTTGTCACTGCTGCAGACATTAAGGCCATGTTTCACCAGGTTAAGGTACCAGAGAAGGATCGAGACATGTTAAGGATTCTTTGGTGGCCCGGTGGAGATTACTCTCAAAACATGGTTGAATATAGGATGACAGTACACGTGGTTGGAGCAACATCATCTCCCAGTTGTGCAAGTTTCGCATTAAGGAAATGTGCTCAAGATCATAAACAAATGTGGAAGAAGGAACTGCAAATGGAACTAAAGGACTCAGTATTTTGGACTGATAGCACCTCTGTGGTAAAATACATCAACAATGAAACAACAAGGTTCCGTACTTTTGTTGCAACAGAGTTTCTGAAATTATGAAAGTTTCAAATGCTCAACAATAGAGATATGTTGACACAAGTAGCAATCCAGCAGATTTGGCTTCTCAGGGTGTAAAAGTTCAATCTTTTTTGAAAAATAAGCAAACTTGGTTGTGTGGACCTCAATTTCTTCTATTACCACAAGAGGAGTGGCCTCAGGATCCTGATGAAGAAGTGAAAGAAATCTCATCAAATGATTCAGAAATTAAGACAACAACTGGTATCCCCTCGGCTTGCTGCCTGAATGTTGGGGTTTCTCCCAGTGGACGAGAGGGTTTGTTCCCTGCGCCTTCGGGTCGGGGAGTGGGTCCTGACCGTCATCTGCGCTTATGCGCCGAGTGGCGGTTCAGAGTACCCAGCCTTCTTGGAGTCCCTGAGTGGGGTACTGGAAGGTGCTCCGGCTGGAGAGACTATTGTCTTATTGGGAGACTTCAATGCTCACGTGGGCAATGACAGCGAGACCTGGAGGGGCGTGATTGGGAGGAACGGCCTCCCGGATCTGAACCCGAGCGGTGCTTTGTTATTGGACTTCTGTGCAAATCACAGTTTGGCCATAACGAACACCATGTTCGAACATAAGAGTGTCCATAAGTGCACGTGGCACCAGGACACTCTAGGTCGCAGGTCGATGATCGATTTTGTAATCGTATCATCAGACCTAAGGCCATATGTTCTGGACACTCGGGTAAAGAGAGGGGCTGAGTTGTCAACTGATCACCACCTGGTGGTGAGTTGGATGAGGTGGAGTGGGAGGATGCTGGACAGACCCGGTGTGCCTAAACGTACAGTGAGGGTGTGCTGGGAACGACTAGCAGAGGTCCCGGTCCACGAGATCTTCAACTCACACCTCTGGCAGAGATTCAACAGCATTCCGAGGGAGACTGGGGACATTGAGTCCGAATGGA
>VOQK01042503.1:87046-112554 GCA_015052645.1 Benitochromis conjunctus | reverse complement strand
ATGGAATTAAACAGAAATAGCTTGAGCCCTGTTTATTACAGTGGAACTACTAAAAATGTTTTCACGTAATTATTACACCTCTAAGCATGTGGCTTAACCGAAGATTATTATGAAATGAAACAGAAGTAGCAGATTTTTTTTTTTGCCTCACAGCCATCATCATCTGTTTCAACAATATCTAGTTATTGGCCTGTAAGGTAAATTTCTGTCTAATATTACTCATTAACTTTGTTTTAGAGCCCAATCTTCAAATCTAAGGATACATGTTGATTCAGTTAAAATGCTGACTCATGTGTAAGCGGTTAATTAGGCTTAATGGGCTGCCAGAATAATCACGTCACCTGTCTCCATCACATTTTACAGCACATGCTCAGCTGTATTACTAGCATCAGCATGTCAGGGTAAACTGGTGTTAGGATCTGGTTTCTTCCTTTGAAAATAAGTAGATTGCCAGTCTGTCAGTCTTACCTGTACATGGTGTTAATGCGCTGTTTTCAAGACTGGGCTGTACAGGACAGAGCACATGGCTTTCTCTCTGGATCTAACAAAGAAACACAGAGGGAGAGAAAGCAGAATGAGGCTGCTGTTTGCAGTACATGACATCCAGTAAGGTTCTCTGTCCTGAGCACACAAGGATGAAGAATAAAGCATCATCTTCAGTTTTTCACAGAAGTTTTCTCTGAGTGTTCTCAGTGTAACAAAATATTACACTGTCACACACAACCACGGGGTCCACACGTGACTGATGACAACAGCTGTTCACCCACGTACTGCGTGTGCTGCATCTGTGTGTTACATGTTGATCCAGCACATACACACTCAGGTCACAACAGAATGATTGTTCCACACACAGCAGTCCAGTGTAACATAAGACGCATGTAGGAAGGCTCCTTTACCAGGGTGCAATTCTGCAATTGTTCAAACATCAGCTGCTCTGAACTGCTCAACACTTCCTCCTGAACAACACTTGACACACCTCTGTAGATATCTATCCAGCTGACCAGTTTAGGAGCAATTTCCTTACTACTTAAATATTCCGCACTGTTAGTGGTGTTATAACAAAGTGGGACTGATTGGAACGTCAACTCAGTCATGAGGTGGTCGGCCACGTAAGATCACAGAGCAGGGTCAGCGGATGCTGAGGTACATAGTGCACAGTCCTCAGCTCTCTGCAGAGTCAATCACTACAGACCTGCAAACTTCATGTGGCTCTCTCTCTCACTGCGCGGACTTCGTGGAATGGGTTTCCACGTCTGATCAGCTGCATCCGAGCCTTACATCAAATAGCACAATGCAAAGACGTGTTCTCTGGAGTGATGAATCACACTTCTCCATCTGGCAATCTAAAGGTGGTGTCTGGGTTTGGCGCTTGTCAGGACAACAGTACTTGTCTGTCTGCATTGTGCCATCTGTAAAGTTTGGTGGAGGGGGGATTGTGTTGTGGGGCTTTTTGACCTCTTAGTTCGAGTGAAAGGAACACTTAATGTTTCAGTATACTAAGACATTTTGGAAATTTCATGCTTCCAACTTTGTGGGAACAGTTTGGGGATGGTGCCTTCTTGTTCCAACATGAGTGCATAACAGTGTACAAACAAAGTCCGTAAAGACATGGACGAGAGAGTTTGGTGCGGAAGAACTTGACAGACTTTCTTTATACTCGTGGCTTCTGATGGAATGTACAAGTCACAATTGTATGTTTTGTGTTTAGGGTACAGAAATAATCACTCTAAAACTGCACGATGGCGGACTGAACAAAAGGCCACACAAACCTCTCTTCTCTGATATCATCTTTAAAATAAATGTGCGTGTTTAGACAAAGGCTGACTGAAATCTAAGGGTTGGTTATTAATGTGAGTGAAGCAATGAATTGTGTAACTCCTACTACTTTTGTCACTGCTGTAGGCTGGGCCATCACAGTGATCTCATATTTAGTTGTGTGATGGTTAATCAGTAAAGCCAATGACTCCTTTGTCTCGCTGACGACCGTCTCAATGGATCTGTTGTCTTAGCTCCATGTTTCCTGCACTGTCTATTGTCAACATGCTGCAGAAAAAGATCCACACAAAAGAGCAACTCTCCAACATGTAGGAGACAACAGGGAGCATTTGTCACTCTGCACCCAAGCAGCATATGCTGGACAGTTGTTTGAAGAGTGCACACTTGATGAACGCTCACTTTAAATCACCAAAGATAAGTACATTTAATGAAATGTATGAAACATGTGAATTGTTCTAGCCCAGTTTAATGGGCTTGAATAATTTACATGCGCCAAATAAAACACGTTTGTGTATGCTTCTGATTGGCGGTCTCTCCAGCTGGTGTGCGTGAATGCGTGTGTGTGTTTCATGCTTTCAGGGAATCTGAGAAAGACCATTTCCTTTTCTTTTCTTATTTCCTCCCCTCACCCCAACCGGTGGCAGCAGATGTCCGCCCCTCTCTGAGCCTGGTTCTGCCGGAGGTTTCTTCCTGTTAAAAAGGAGTTTTTCCTTCCCACTGTCGCTAAAGTGCTTGCTCATAGGGGGTCATATGATTGTTGGGTTTTTTTTCTGTATGTATTATTGTAGGGTCTACCTTATAAAATAAAGTGCCTTGTGGCGACTGTTGTTATGATTTGGCGCTATATAAATAACATTGAATTGAATTTCAAGCAGCTCTTCACACAGTTTATCCAGCCCTGTTTGTCTCCACCTGCTTGTTTCTATGGCTGAATGTATGCACTTTGTCTGTGCGGTGTCATCAGGCTGCTGTGCGTCACTTTGTGAGAAATATGTTTTTTCATCTTCATCTGTAAGTCTCCGTTTTTGTCCTTTTTACAAATGACTGTTCATGAAAAAGTCCTGGATGTAAAACATGGTAAATATGAGCTCCTCTAAAGGAATGTGAAGGGGGGGCAGCACCAAACACCAAACCATCTCTGTTAAAACTACTACAGGGCATATCATCATCACAGAAACATGTTCTGAAGGCCATCGCAGGCCAGCTTAAAGTCATCACACATAAACAGCACACATGCCTCTTCCTAGAAACTGGACAACTGAGCAAATTAATAAAGGACAGTCGCAGCATTGATAGACTACTATTAGCTGTTATAGTCTGTTATATTCTGTCAGTAATAGACTGTTTCTTAATCAGCATCATCAGCATCACAGTTTGTGACACTCTAGCACAACACAGATCATGTCTCAGGAGCAGGGAGCTCTTTCTCTTATAGTTGCACAGATCATGTCTCAGGACAGCTGAAATGCTGTGTCTTAACAGCAGTGCTGTCCTCTAATGCTGGGGGCTGTCACAAAGACTGCTCTGCTGTCTCATCTCTGCTGGTAAGAGCTGATACGTAATTGTAAGAAGCAAGCCAAACTGACCCCCGGCAGCAGGATTTCATTTCTAAAAAGTGGGAAACCATCCAGACTGTTTTTGGAAAACATGGACACAACGTCCTCCTGACTAAAGACCAAAGGAATTGGCAGCTGGCACATCTGGAAAGGCTCCATCAGTGCTGAAAGGTATATACATGTTTTAAAGAAACACATGCTCCATCCAAATGACACCTTTCATATAAAAAAGAACACCCTCCATATTTCAGCATAACAACGCTAACCCATGTATGGCATCTGTTCCAGCATGGCTTTGTATGAGAAGAGTCCGGATGCTGAACTGGCCTGCCTACACTCAGGACCCTCATCAACTGAGAACATCTGGAGCATCATAAGACAAAGAAGAGCCAGGACAGCTGAGCAGCTAGAATTCTCTGTCAACAACATCCCCCTACTTCCTCAACTCACAGACCTTTACAGACCAATGTTGAAAGCAGAGGGATGTACAGTCGAAGCAACCATTTCGAGACATGTTGCTGCCATCAAACTCACAGTCAGCAAAACCTTTTTGCAAATAGAACATTTTCTCAGTGTAAACATGATTAAAATAGGAGTTTCTAAGATTTTCAAATCATTACATACAATTACATTCATTGACATTTTTTAGCCAGTGCCCCAGCTGTTTTAGAATTGGCGTTGTATGATAATGGCCTGCAACAGACTGGACTGAGACTGGACAAAAAAAACTGGCAGGTCTAAAAGACTTCCTACAGCAGATGAACAGTATCTGAAAGTCATGTCTTTAAGAAACAGGAAAAATCCAGCAAAGACCTGACACAGGAGAGATGATCTGGACCTTCAGCTGATCATCTACTGTTCACTGAAGCCTCATCAGAAATGTTCTCAGTGGAGGGGTGGTTGTCAAGAAGCCATTTTTAATGAAGGGAAACAGGAAGAAAAGGCGGAGGTACCCTAAATTACACAAGAACTGAACTGCAAATCAGTGGCCACACGTCTGATGGAGTGATCAACCCAAATTTTTTAGTATGAGTTACAATGAAAGAAAGTGATTCTGTGGACAGGTGTGCTTTCTATACATTGAGAGTGGAGATCAGGAGTATCTGTAATTGACAGATTGTAATGTGTGTGCCACATCTGTGGGAGCCAGAATCCTGGCTGGCTGTAGGGGGTCAAATACTTATTTCAATCACTGACATGCAAATCAGTTTATAACTTTTATGTAATGTTTTTTTCTGGAGTTTTGGTTCATATTCTGTTCTCTCCAATGAAATGACTCTACCATAAAAATTAGAGCGTGTTCATTTCTTTGTAAGTGAGCAAACTTACAAATTCAGCAGGAGATTACAGAACGATTTCCCTGAGTGTATGCACAGAGGAGGTCAGGACAAAGGTCCAACAGTGAGTGTCTACAGTAAAACATGGTGGAGGCTCTGTCATGGTTTGGGCTGCATTATAGCCAGTGGTGTTCGACATCTTGTCAAAATCGATGGATTTATGAATGCAGAAAAGTACCATGAGATTTTGATCCACCGTGTAACAACATCTACAAAGAATCTGACTGGCAGCAGCTTCATTTTACGACAATGTAAATACAACAATGATCCCAAACACACTGCAAATACAGTAAAAGCAAAAACACAGAGTGGAACACCATCAGTTATGGCCTGGCCTCCCACGGACCCCCCCATCAACGTTATTGAAGCAGTGAGGTCTTAACAGAACAGAACAAAAGGAAGAGAAGAGTCCTTCATGAAGCCTGAAGAACTTGTCCTGAAGACTACATACAGAAATGACAGAAAGCTGCCTCAGAGAGTTCAGACTGTGCTGAAGAATAAAAGTGCGCATACCAAATACCAAGTCTGAAGCTCATTAGAAGTGTATAAACAACACCAGTCATGGACTGACCTCCCCCAGACCCTGGAGCATGCATATATTGTACAAGGATGTTTGCACATGTTTATAAATCACTGCACAGATTTCCTAGCAAGATATAAAGAAATGAGGCTTGGCTCAAGACTTTTGCACAGCACTGTATATAAAGTACAAATATGAAGGTCGGCTAAGACATGAGTGACTCTGCAGGACTCATAGGTATCTCTGCCATCAAATCACCAGCTGTTTCTTACCTTAATCAATAGCACATCCACAGTGGGCTCTCCTTTGGCACAGAAGCTGTACCTTCGCCTGTGTCTCTCATACATGCTGCCAGTTTCACCCTCAGCAGCTAACAATCCAGGTCTCACACACATGCTGACAGCGAGACATACTGCAGGCAAAAGCTCAGCTATCGCCCTGCTCTCCACTGTCTGTCCAGACTGCAAATCTGTCACAGCAGCAATGATGGAAACAGCCGAGGGAGGAGTACGAAGGAAAAAGGTCCAACTGGCACTTTGTGCAGTTACAGGGAGCTGATTTACTTGCGGTGAAACAAAAAAACTTCACAAAACAAGAAAACAGTTAGTATATCCAATTAGCTACAGAAGAAGAGGGAACCAACATCCCATCCACTTAAACTGCGGCGTCAACGAACAGCTAACGCAGATCAGTTTGCTCCTACTCAGAGTAATCCTCTACAGCCTGTGAGCTCTGACGAGGAGACTTCCTGCACACATCTGTTTATAACACCAGCCCCCTCTCCATCCCTCCTATCCACCCTCTTCCTTTTTCCTTCACCGCCTCCTTCCCTCTCTCTCTCCACTCCCTCCATCAAAGGAGCCAAATAAGAGCAGCAGAAGTGGATAAATTGTGACTATGCCCTGTGCTGAGTGACTGTGATGGTGTGATAATATCGTATGTGCTGCTACACCCACATATGTACACACAGAGCACACAAACAGGCTTGACATCAGAGCGCTCGCTCAACACTGCACCACCACACAATTCTCGTGCTAAAGTTACAAAAATAAAGAAATCAAATTCATGTCTGCCATGCCTCACATTTTCAGTATTTGGGTTTTCACACTACAGTTCCCACAATGCTTTGGGTATACCCTGGGCAAAAAAATGTACAGTATAATGGATCAGTTGGTTGAAAAACAACATGTGTGTGTGTTGCTCAACAGATGATGAAAGTCATTTTTAATCAATTAAAGAACTCTCTCAACAACACAGAGCTAACCTAAAGTCAGTAAGTGCAAAAAATCAGCACCACCTGTGACCAATCAGCAGCACACAAACACAGCAGTAACCACAGTAACAGCCGAACACCACCCAGCTGTGACAGAGTGAGAGACCGTCACATCTGGAACTTTTTATACCTACTGAAACCACACGGGGGCAACAAAGAATACCCAAAAATGAGTGAGTTCCTGCAGACACACACACTGCAGCAGAGAGCACACAAAGGCAACACAGGGTTCAATTTTCAATTGAATTCAGTTTTATGTATATAACACCAAATCACAACAGCAGCCACCTCCAGGTGCTTGATACTGTAAGGTATAGACCCTACAATAATACAGAGAAACCCCAACAATCAGACAACCCACTATGAGCAAGTGCTTTGCTGATAGTGGGAAAGAAAAACTCCCTTTTAACAGGAAGAAACCTCCAGCAAAACCAGACTCAGGGAGGGGGTGGCCATCTGCTGCGACAGTTGGGGATGAGACGAGGAAGACAGGAAGACTTGTTGCAGGAATAGCTTCAAGCCTCTGGGCACACACATGCTCAGCAATAGCGGTGCACTACAGAACTAGATCAATCCGAGACAGTGATGAAGAGCACAAGCTCATGTCCTCCGAATGCAGAGAGCACTCCCATCACCACAGAAATGCTTCCTCATAGAATAAAGGTGATAAAGATGGTCGCTTGAGTACAGGGTTCAAGATTTGCCTTTATTTTATCACCTACCCGTACGTGTAAGATGTGACACTCTATCAGCTCTGACCTGACCTCACTAACGGATCTGATAAGAGAGGTTAGCAAACCTGCTTGACTGATCCCAAACAAAAACTAACTCAAATGATCTTTAGGCAAATGTGGATCCTTTACAAAGTTACACAGACATGATTCAATAAGTGATTTCAAAGTCCTATGATCACTTTTATGGATAATAAATAAAAGAACAAAGTGGCAAACATCTGAATCAAGCACATGGAAATCCAGCGGTTTCTTTTTAGACTCCAAACAGGACCTGCTCAACGTCTTCTCGACAAGGCAGCAAAGTTTTACATGAAAGCGAATAAAGCAGGGTCTGCTCCACCGCTCTGTACTGTACCTCCCTCTTCCTTCCCTCCCTGACTCTGACATTACACTGCAAACACCCCAGGTCCAGGTCTCAAGGTTCCCATGCCTCCCACTGTGACCTGCAGCTCTACGATACCAAACAGTGCGTCATCAGGAGTCATTAGAGAAGGATTTATATGGTGTCAGAGGTGACCGCAGCCTGGCCCGCTCTGGTCTAACCGTAAAACCACAGAGAACAAACCAAATGTTCATATGCACTGCAGGAAGGAGAGAGGAGGTGGGCTCGTGGGACCTGAGTGTGGCACTGAGCTGGTATATTTGTCCTGGCCGCCCGGTCTGGGTGCTGCTTCGTCTGCTCTGTCAAAAAGCAGAGTTTTTAAGGGGGTGGAAACTTAACTTACTCTCCAGAAAGTCTCAGTACTTCACTCCTGCAAGAGCCTGCAATGATCACATCACATCTGGCCAGCTGCTTCGCAAAACGTTGACATGTTCAGTGTGTGCAGGTGAGACAATAGGACAGACTTGCCTGTGTCATCATGAAACAGTCACTCCACTGAACAGCAGCTCACCTGCAGAGTGTGTGCGCTGTCCCCGCCTCTCTGCTCCTGCTGTGCTGCTCCTGCACACGACAGAAAACACCATCAGGTTAGCGTGGACACAGCGTGGCTTCGACAAATGCATCAGCCAGCTACAATATCATCCGCAATACATAGAGCACAGCTAACTTTAGAGGGTGGTGAATAAGTGATGAGAACAACAACATGAGGTGGTAGGATCAAACACACACATGAACTCCGAAGCCTCTGAAAACAAGAAAGTGATATCATTGTTCCAGGAAGAGCAAACAGTGTTAGACTGTGCACTTTACTGGAAAGTGATCAATGTGTGAGTTTTGTATGTAAGGAACAAAACTGCAGTGGTAGGCACACGTAAAGGCTAGTTTTTCTCTGTCTTTGTCAGCTGGTCCTGTGTCTGCTAGCTCTGGTGCTAATGCTAGCTGGGCCTCAGCACTGGTCAGGTATGTTTTTAAAGTGTGAGTGCCTTCTTGTATTAACTTATTAAACGTTAAATGGTATAATAGTGATTTAATGACCTGGTGTCCTTCATGGCCTTTGCTCAATGGATCAGAATCGGTATTGGACACACACACACACACACACACACACCAGGGAGGGGTGATGTGATGTCTGCAGCCAGTTTATGTTCCTTCACCTACAAACCTGCCTTCTTTGTTTTCACAGGCTGCCCTGGAAGTCCACCTGACCTCAGAGGGTTTGTTGTAATGACACAGACTCATAATTAGCAAACACCTGTGTGCAAACACTCCAACACCTTTCCTAGCTAAACTGAATCCTGAGCAGGTTTGGGAGCCTGACATGCACATAGGAACCATCTGGAGAGTTGATCTTTGTCCTCCAAGGTCCTCAATAGATTTACATTTTCTACTTGTGTAAAGACTTTTTCAGACGTGGAATATGTAACTGTTGTCGCTGTGCGTCCTTCAGACAGTGGTGACTTTAAGCTAAAAGTCTTCGTGGCTTCAGATCAGAAAATCCACACAGTCAGTGGGGTTGTCATTAAGCTGCCGGCTCATCTCATTCTTTGCTCTTTGAGCCCATTTTAAAACATTCACAGAAACGATTTGTGTGTTTTTATTGTAAACATTTTTAACCTCCTAAGACTTGAACTCTTTCATGGCATGCATTTTTAATTCCTCTTTGCTATTTGGGCTGATTGGGACTTGATGAATGTAAAAACAAAGAATGATCTTTTTACCTGATGTAGTTTCTGAGAAAAATGAGATCCACATATGAGGACATTCGTTTTTAATGTCGATAACACAGTATCAAGTCACAACTGAGTAATGATGTGCAAAACTTTACTTGGTGTCTGAACACAGCAGCATTTTTCCTGAGTGCAAAAACAAAATGAGGAACAACAATTGTGCCCCTTTGAGCAACGTGGCTCATTTGAAGTGTTGCTAACAGTTGCAGGAAGACGTATGTCTAGGGCTGTTCGATATGACGATATATATCGGATGATGATATGAAAATATTTATCGTTAACATCGTTTCATATTATACGCTATCGTTTGTTTTGTGGTGTCGCAAAATAAACTGTTTACGGCAATATTTTTTCATGGTTTTGATGGTCACTGAAGCTTTCTCTTATATTTAAAATAACCACACTACGGACGGACAAGCGGCTGTTTTTACGCGTACTTTCGTTAGCAACAACGACGGTAAAACCATCGTGTGGCTCAGCCGTCCGCTTGTTTATTTTCCACATGAACCTTTCGCAATAAATCTCAAGATCCTGTTGAGATTTTTCAAAATAAACTGAAATGATATACAAATTTCAGAATATGCATCAAATAAATTACCTCAAATAAAAACATGAAGTAACTATAAATGGCAGCTACAGTCACCACGTGGATGCAGGCACAGAGAATGCCAGCATGGCCAGTGAAGATGAGGTAGCTCCAAACAAAAGGACCAGTCAAAACAAATCGACGACCTTATTCCTAAACGAGGGGCTGCCTCTGTAGCATGGACATGCTTTTATGCTGAAAACTGGTCCCCATCACAGACTCAAACACGCCAAACCTCTTCTACCATCTATGCAAGAATCACGTGAAAGAGTATGGAGAGAGTTTACGGGTAAGACACAAAAAAGAGCCGTCAGGTGCTCGACAATAAACTTTAGACTCAAATGTTAGAATAGGCTTTCCCCCGCATGCTGTGTAATGAAGACTCACAAAGAAACCCCAAAAAGTTGATTCTGTTCATCTGGATGTAGTGTTTTCAGTGGGAGAAACGTTTTGTCACTCATCCAAGTGACTTCTTCAGTCTCAGCTGACTGCAGGTTTCCCCAGCCTTATAAACTGTACATTTGCATAATGACTGAAACTAGCACCACTGAAGGAACAATGGGCTGGGAGGCCCGTTCCTTCAGTGCCCGTTCCTTAATATCATTAATATGCAAATTCTCATGACCATTGATCAACAACATGAGTGACAAAATGTTTCTTCCACTGAAAACGCTACGTCCAGATGAACAGAATCAACTTTTTGGGATTTACTTACCTGGATGACTGAGCATGCATCAAGACTCACAAAGAATCTCGACTCCAGGTACATGACGCCCAGCTGAAAACACTTCACACAAGTCGAGTTGCCCGAGATTCACAGAATTTACAGAAAATGGACTATTTTGCGATATATATCATTATCAGGATAAGAAATGTTTATATCGGGATATGAGATTTTGGTCATATTGCACAGCCCTATGTATGTCTGTAACAAAGTAAAAGACGTAAAAGATTTCTGAACATCACATTAAACACGAAACATTTCAGGTGGCAGTATAATGTCCTCGTAAGTGGATATCAGGCCCTTGTAGAGCAAAAGTTAGTATTGTGGTCTAGACAAGCCAAAATGTGATGTCCACATATGTGGACGCCAGGTCCTACGAGGTTAAAGTCACTTCTGCAGGAATTTGACCTCATGCTCTGCAGAAGTGCTTGAGAAAATATTTCTCTTGGTGTTTGTGAAAATGGAGAATATTTTTATCTACAAGTGTGGAAAGTTTGTGCAAAGCAGGCTGGTGAAACTGCAAACACTGCTACGAGTACACAGGTCCGTGCGCATGCGGCGTTCTCCTAGAATTGTGTGTTTGCGTCTGCTGCCCGTATTTGTACGTGCATGTTTGCGTGTGAGATTGAGTGTAAGCGTGATGTTTGCTGTCGCTCCCAGTGCAGATTGATGGCTTACGGACAGGTAATTTATGACCTCTTTGTGGCAGACGGAGAGAATGGTGACATGCAACTTTCCCTGCAGAAAAAATAACTGTTGCTGTGGAGCCCACGTCACCTTACCCTCGCTTTTTTGTGAAAGAACAGGTTTTGTTTTTGTCTTCTCAAAAGCTCTGCTTTTATGCACTATACTAACTTTGCTTTCCTAAACAATAGTTATTATAAATTCACCCTCAGTAAAGGGATAAATACATGAAATATAGCTAATGATTTTTTTTTTTCCATATGCAGCTGGGGCTCAGTTGCTAGAGCGGGTCATCTACCAATCAGAAGGTGGATCGAACAACGACTCTCACAGCCCATGTGTCAAATTATTCTTGGGCAAGATAGTGAACCCCGATCTTGCCCCCCAGTGCATCCATCAGAGTGTGAGGGCGTGTGGGAATGTTATATGAAAGTGCTTAATTATAGATAAAAGTAATGTGTGTGTGAATGAGATTTGTAGTAGAAAGCGCTCTGAGTGCTCAAAAAGGCGCTTTATAAGTACCAATTCATTTAACGTTTAATAATAAGCTGTGTTTAAAATTGTGACACATCAGCTTCTGACACTGGCACTGTGAAATGGCTTTCCTAAAAATAAGAAAACGCATCAAAAAGAGTAAACACCGCTAATTTTATTGGTCTCTAAAACCTGACATCAGTAAGTGTTGCTGATATAGTTTATCACTTTACTATTTTTTGCTCTAATAAGAGTCGTCCTCCACCACTGTTGCCAGATTCTCAGTGAGTTAGCTAGTTTAGGGTTACTGCATGGCTCTGATAGCTAGCCAGACTAGACAACTGGCTGACAAACAACACAAACTGCCACAGTCAACGTAGCCTGAAGGGCCTTACATGTATCACGTGTCTCCATCTCATTAAACTAGAAGAATCTCAACTTGTTGTTGTAGCCAGGAGTGATACCAAATCTACAATGCATTATCTGACAGTTACACGCGTGTCCTTTGTCCTCTACAAGATTGGTTGTAATATTTTTGATTAAATAATTTATTAAAGGCAATCGATACACTCTTAAAATTACACTATAGTCCTGAAACCACACAGTTGGACTTATTGAATAATCATTAGCTGCCTTACATTTCACCACGTTTTTTTCTCTGTGCCCATTATTAACCATGCATGCTCTGACCCTTACCTCGCTGCTCAGATTCCACCTCTTGTTGTCTTTGTTTTACCCCTCTCTCAGGAGGGAGCAGGGGACTTTGACATGCCAGCCATCATTTACAGGAATATGGTGTAAAATCGATCTCATGGAGAAGTCTACTGCAACAGTAAATTTGTGAGGGCTGCAGATTAATTTCAAGGTCTTTTGGGGGGGACATATGGTCTGCCTGAAATGGGGAGAACACATGAAGGTGTGATATCATATTGTAATTTATCATGCAGCTATATTCTCTGTTGCCCGCACGTCTGTGCCAGAGGTTTATTGAAAGGACAAGACAGTTTCATTTGAGCTGAAATAAACATCAAATGGTGGCCTAGCTCAATCAATCCCTTTGTCCGTCCAAGTAATTCTTCCCCAGAGATGAAGGCTGTAGTGAGAGGAGCAAGAGCAGGAAGTAGAATGGCAGAGAGGGAGAGAAATGTGTGAGCAGAGGTTGCCTGATGGATGGGGAAGTTATTACACCATGGGGAGGACGTGTCATTTATTGCCAGTTGCCTGTCTCTTGTTGCCTCTTGTTTCTTTTATGGCAGTGATTACAGAGCGGATGCATGGACAAACAGCTCCCTCAGAGATCCCCATCAGCCATATAAAACACATGCAGACAGAAACACGAGCAAACTGGATTCTAACCTTCCACAGCGAGCCGGGGCGCAGACAGGGCATGCTGTGGATAAGCGTTAGATTAGTGAGGTCTACTACACGATGTGTCTGTCCCTGATATGATGTCCTGCTAAAGCCAGAGTCCAACAGACCTTGAACACGTTCTTCTGTTTCTCGCTACCAGGAACTGTAAACAAATAGAAAATCTGCTGCGCACAGAAGTCGTTAGTGTGTCTGCGTAAGACCGTGGCTCATCCCCAGATCAGTCAAGCAAAATGTCTGTGGTAGAGCTGAAAAAAAAACACTATCACAAAAACAGCTGAAGAATGTAGCCGAATAGAAATGTGGATTTATTTTATTGCTTTTTATTTTCCATGGGTAATTTTTAATCTGAATAAAAATGCAGACCAGGCCAGCCTTAAAATATTATAATTGTATTTGCCCAGACTTAAAGAAACTGATAATAGACTGTATTGTTGAATACCACATTCTTTATTTAAAGGTGATCATTGGAAGATATGAATGGCCTACTTCTTTACACTTTACATTTCCATTATACAGAATTTGCAAACTTCTAACCGTTAAAAAACAAAGACTTAAGTCGCTGCTCGGGATATTTGTGCCCATGCTGATTGTCTCCTAATCACTCAGTTATCAAGCCAGCCCTACTGCTCCAAGGACAGTGGCAATTTAGTGGTGCCTGTTCCTGACACTGTGCCAAGCCATGCTCTTCTTTGTTGTCCTATTTTTCATAACACCACTTTCTTCCAGGGCTAAACAATAACAGAAGGGAGGGACTTTAATAAGCCTCCATCTCAGCATTGTGGAGCTCAGGGGCGTGTGGCAACAGTAACTGTGTGTATTTATTATTGATGGCTGGCACCTTGGCCCTATGTTTGCAGTGGAGGAACGGAACAGGAGAGAAACCAGGTCATCTACTGCACTATGGAGAAAGTGCCGGAGGCCCAGCTGACTCACCCAACCAACATTATTGCATTATTATTGCATTTCTTTCATTACTGCTATCACCTGCTTTTTCAATACCTCTGGCTTGGAGTCACAGTTCCCAAAGAGTTTTCCTCATGGCCTTACGGAGAGTCACTTCTCACAAATATACCTGTTCTGTTACACACACAGATGCTTTACTGTTTCTCTCAATCCTCCCAGTCTTAATAGCCCCCTTTTCTCTTTCTCTCACCTGTCGTGTGAAGTTATTTTTGAAGAAGAGTAATAACGATTAGCCTTCGAAAAAAACCATCACTTCAATTCAACATTGTTGATTTGCTACAAGGTATAATTTGCCGGACCAAAAATGTTGCGCTACAAACATTTTAACAGTGTTTTACTCTAGGGTAATATTTTAGCCTAGTAGATGGTTATTTCCCATTTATTAGCCTGGTTTTACACATGCGTTTGTGTTATGGGATGCAATTAGGATGGACAGAATGTTGTTGTTCAGAATTATGTTTTGAGGTCAAAAGCACAGTAAACACCTCAGATATATCACGTTGACCCCCCAGTGCATTTTTTGTTTTAGAGGGGCGCATTAATTTGTGCTGCTGAAATTATACTGCGCTACATGTAACACCCACATGTTTAAAGTGAAGTAATTATAATTTGTGGGTTGAGTAGAATGGTCACAGAGTTTGTAAACATTGATGCAGAGCATTTGTATCCTAGTCATATTGCTCTTTCTGTCTCCAAGAAGGCAGCCGTGGGTGTTTGATCTCATTAATGTGGTGATTAAGTGTTCATTGTCTCATATTTCTCTACTAGAAAAGATTCTACTCGCTTTATGTGCCTGTGAATTGTAAATGTAATGGGACTAAATGATACTATCACGTCCTGCATGAGCCATTACTGTTTCAGGGTAAATGTGTTTCCCAGAATTAGCAGTGGGTCGGCCCATTGTGTTATCACACGTAGTGATCATGGGGATGAATGCTTCACTGAAATGTTTCCTATTCAAATGGTTAAAATACACAATTAAAACTGCGTAACTGCAACTCTATTCAGTAAAATGTTTATGCCTGATTTCAGTCACTGATGCAATTGATTGGCTGATACCATGACGACACAACCTACCTACCTACCTACCTACCTATTTATATATATATATATATATATATATATAGATGTGTGTATGTATATGTATGTATGTATATGTATGTATGTATATGTATATATGTATATGTATATGTATATGTATGTGTATGTATATATGTGTATGTATGTGCATATATATGTATATATAGATATGTATATGTATATATGTATATATAATTGTCAACATGGTGGTGACCAGCATGACCAACATTGTCTTTTGTTGACCAGACACAGACACTGAAATGTTAGGATGGTTGCCAGGCAGTCTACTAACTTTACTAGTAGGATGGTATAATGTTAGTTTAAGCAGTGATTTAATGTTAGCCGCTGTAAAAATGGTGACCTGCGTTTCAGGATAACATGAAAAGGATAATGGTTTGACTGTTGTTGGATGTTGAGCTAAAACTGCACCAATGTCACCTTGAATTATTTGAACACATGTTGGTCTTTTAGGTGCTTCTCTAAACTGGAAGCGTTTCCTGTTGGCATAGAAAGATATTGGCAGTTTCCTTTCTGGTGGCCTCCATGGTGTGTCAGTATTTCAGTTATGTAATGTTCATGTTGCAGGCATTTAGAGTTTAAAGCTGAATTTGACCCTAGCTGTGTTGCTTTTCCAATGCAAAGAGTACGGCAATGTAATCAGTAACTCAACAAATTATGTTCATGCTTAGCCACTCACAGTGTATAGCATGTTTATTACCTTTATTTAACCAGGATGTTCTATTGATTTCAAATCTCTTTTAAAAGGATGACCTAGTCAGAAGAGCAGACATAGAAACACAAACACTCCAGCTTTTTAAATTAATTTTAATTTTTAATCTAGCATAGAGTGATTTTTTTTTAAGTATTTCTTTCTTTTTTATCAGTAAAATTTGCAAACATGGAGTTTAGAATTGAAAGAAAAGATTAGATCTGTTTACTAGATTTGTGATTGATTGGTGGATTGAAAGGAAGTTCAGCAATTCATCACCACCACAGGTATTTATTTTGAAGGATTTTTGCTGTTTTCCATCATTTAACTTCACTGTTGTGAATTGTGGAGTATTCGCTATTTTCTGATATTTCATGCACTATTATTTGTTACTATACCCTTGGCGTGCTCGTGTAGTGGCCGCTTTCTTTTATTTATTTTTATCCTGCGTGTGTTTGTGCGCGTATGTGTGTGCACGCTCTGTCTGACAAACCATCGCTGGCCTTGTTTAATGGAAGGGTCACTAGAGGCCATTCAGGGCCGGAGCCGACCACGGGCCACACATTCCTTGGGTCACTCATAATTACCCGGCTTGCAGCCTGGGGGGGCGCCATAAAAATGGGATAGGCCATCTCAATCTCCGCTCTTCTTGGCCAAGCTTTTTCCTGCACTAGTTTTAAATGTGTTCAGCGACCCGCAACAAAATACTTCTATAAACCACAGTGAAGTGTCCCTGGGTTGTCAGTCATGTTTTTGTTGTGTGTTTGTTTTTTTTCATCAGATATGTCAGACGTGTTATGAGCATATTAGCCCAGACCTTTCATGTTATTATGGACCGCCTCTGAATATTGTTTGTTTCAGTAGTTGTGTTTTCCTCATCACACAAGTATAAAACATTTCATCCTTATTAGAAACCTGCATAGCTCACTAATAATTGATAGCATGAAGGCAGGGTTCTATCAGAGGAATAGCAATGAGCATTGTGTAATACAAGCATTATGTCTTACACCTTTTATGGGGAAGTAAGTGCTCAGGAGTTGTCTTGTTTTGCATTTGATCATTAAGGCTATCATGAGCTCTGCACAACAGATAGGGCGGGGTTTTTTATAGTTTTCATTTATGGCACTCAAACAAAAGGATCTAGTACAATAAACTGGGTAGACAAATAGCTACAAACAGGTAGATGCAGAGTGTAATTATGTGTTTTACATGTCAGGAAATGTAACTGAAGTTGAAATGAATGTCTTTGTTGGTGGTTCGGGGCAGTGAGGCTCCAGAATAATGGTAGACTAATCCACATCCTCAACTTTACATTCAAGACTTCAGATATTTCATGGAACTATAGTTGATTTTTTTCCTCAAGTACATCATTTTCTTTTCAAATCTTCAGCTCTTTGTTGTCTCGTTCTGACTTGTTCCCCCAAATGTCATTTTCAGCGTGTCTTGTATGCTCATCATTTATCTTCAGGCTCCCATAAAATTGAGACAGTGATTTCTTTTATGGCTATTATTAGGGATGGTGTCTGTCTTCAGAAGCTTGCACAAAAGTGTGAGTGGTCCCTTGTGCACTGTTTCATATCAAGGTTAACTTGTAGTGATTAGAATAAGGAGATGAGTAGTTGCCATGGGGATGAAGGAAATGGTAGTGGAGAGGATGATAAGCCTAGAGTGTCACAAGTCTGATGTTTGTGTCGCACTGCAAACAACGCTAATCCAAGTATTGTTCATATGTTTCATATGTATTTTTTTCTCCTTTTGCAGTATTATTCATGGTGTGATGATGTAACAGATTCCTCTTACATAATTATTACTATAATTAAACTGTAGTCTAATATAATGGACAATATTGTGAGTAATTACTTACTTGAATACAGAATTTTTTTTTATTTTTTTTTTTATACCTACAGATGATGGAATGTATTCACTTATGTATTTCTTTATTTCAGGTTTAGAGATCATTATAATTATTATGAGGGCTAATGATTAGTCACATTTTATTATATATTATAAATGTTTGCATCCAGTGATTATACAAACAAGATAATTAAGTACTTTTATAAATTTTTTTCAGTGACGCTCTCATTTTGTCTTATGAATCCAACACAAACTTTTTCTTTGCTGTAGTGCATTTTTGCACTCACTGACCTCCTGCTTTGTAGGCTGTACCCAGCAGGGATCATTGTTTGCCAGTGTGAGTCAAACCCCCCCCCCAAGTAATTTAGTTATTTGGTTTTCAGTTAAGCCCTAAGAAAATCACAGACAATGTTAGAACAAAGATCAATAAATGCATAATGCTTCCAAAACTGTACAATCAGAATTGTTGTAAACAATCATGAGCTCAGTATTTATTGTGATAATTGTGATTATGATTTTGGATATAATCATAATCATAAGCTAGCTCATAATATTTTCCATTAACTGATGAGTTTTGGTTGGCAGTCTGAACTGTTGCTTTGGGAATTCTGGCATCTGTCTTTGAAAAATATGCATCCGCAAACAGTATTCATCTGCTATGGAACAATTTTCTCTACCTTAACCTCTTAAAGAGTACTGTGTTTACAGTACTGCCAACATTGTCAACAATCTAGACTCCATCTTGGACGGAAAATATCTGTTCTTTGACATAGTTTTTAGTAACTGTTTAAGTCTCTTTATAGAAAATCCCCTTGAAATCATAATCCCAAATTATGTAAAACCCTAATCTCAATCTGTTGTTATCAACTGGGTCATCTTCAGTCATTACAAAAATGGAGTCTTTAGTGAAGGAAATTCTCAAAGTTGTGTTTTTTGTTAGAAAGACTGTATAATTGGTGATTCTGACCATTTCTAAAGCTCCATGGCGCCCACTTCTTCTATGGAGTTAAGCCAAAATCCTATTCAGTGTATGTTTCCCTTGGCAGTGCCTTGAACATTCAATCTATAATCCTTGGAGGAAAGGGCTAATGCCCCATGATCGCCCCCGTGAGAGGTACTATCCTCACATCCCTAATGCAGAGCTCTCTCTTCTCCCTGCCGCCGTCCCCAACAACACAATAATTAATGAGCTCGAACATCCTATCACCGTACAAACCTCCCTGCCCAATCTCAATTATCCACATCATGCAATGATAATTTAACTTACGTAGGTGCTAATTTCATATAAGTTAAAAGGCAATTAGGAAAATGTGTCTTTTTGACAGGCAGAGGGATTAAGGCTAAGCTGTGATGCCACCAGTCTTCAGAGGCTGCAGGCTTATACTGGGTATGGAGGCCTCTGCTTGGCAACAACATTATCGGTCATCACATTAATAACCCCATATTTCACATCTCCATTTGATGTGCTACATTTAATTAAAGTGTGAGGTTGTGTGACGAATTAATGCCTAATTGGAAAGCACCTCTTGAACAATCTCTTTGCCCTACACCAGATGTGGTTAGTTATGTGGTTAGATAAGCTGCCTTTTCTCGTGTCCAAGGCTAAAATAAATAAGATTGGACGCATTTTGTGTAAGCACATCTTTCTTTTGATACCTTACTGCAGTTCGTCACCTGCAGAACTTTGCATTTCAGAAACGAGATGTCTTCAGTGATGTAGTTTGACGCAGCAGTGTTTGTGTGCGAGATAGAAGGTTGTTGCATACAAGATTATCAACTACACAGGCACAACTCACTTGTCAGCTGAAATTAAGGGTAAAAGCTCTGCCTGCATTGATAGTACACATTACTGAAAATGCGGACAACTGGACCCAATCTCCGGTTTAGAAACCTCAAACATCTGCTATACCACATTATAGTTATAGTTTAAATCTCATAAAAATGTAAATCTACCATAAGGTGGAGGAGAGTGCTTAGAAAATGATTTATAAATACCTCAGACATACTGTGTATTTTCCATGCATATATTTCTCACTTTGAAAGCTGGTGGATGGGAATTTGAGCTAATCTGACATTTCATATACCTCAGACTATTTTGGGAGATACTTAAAGATAGAGGTTTTCTCTCCTACCTCAGCATTCCCGGAGCGTAGAAATGATGATTATTGTGGATTTGCATAGAAGTGTTGTTAACGAGTTTACTCGCACCGTTTAGAGCCTAAAAAGCAATTTTCACCTAGGCAGTAACCATGCAGGATATTGAAGTATGATATATGCTCGGTTCCTTGGTTCTGCTCATTCCTGAGGACATTTGAACTGTTGTTTCAGTTGCTGTTCTTTCTTTAGATCCGGTTTTCTGGGCCAGATTGTTTGTCTTGTGCGTGTTCTGCTCTAAAGGAGACCTAACAAATTGAATTTGTTTAAGAGTGGCAGACAAACTAACTCCCATTACAAACAAGTTAGCCCCATTTACCCTTTGCCTTGTTTCAAATTAAAGCATCAATGTTACACTTGAGCTTGTCAGTCCACTGGACTCCTTCTTGCTGCACGTCAGGCAAGTTTTAATTTTTTCATTGTGTAGCTGTTTATCTCCACGAGATATTATGTTCTCGTGCCTGCGTGTTTTTCATCATGTGTACCTCACGCTGTAGTAATGACTCTCAGGAACTTGATTAATGCAAGTATTGATTTCATTGTTAAATGCATGGACTCCAGTGGCAGTCATCAAAATACAGGTGCATATAATTAAATTGTCTATTTATATTTAATGGCTCTACATAGTTATAAATTATTAAACTGACACTTGTATTTTTAACACGGGATAATGATGCTGTCTGTTAATATGTTTATTATGTTAGAAATGATGGTGGAGCTTCATCCAAATTCAAGCACATGGTCTCATTTCAGGTGCATGGTACTACAAGGAGCATTCTGGGCTACACGAATGTAGTAAAAAATGGCTGGTAGGACGATCAGTACTGAAAAAACTTATGTAAAAAAGGCCTTTATTACTGAAATGCAGCTTCTTCAGTATATCTGTGTATAACTGTCCTTTTTGTAACTGGCATTTAAAATACAAGCACTTAAACTGTTTTGACGAAGAGGGGAGGTCACTGGGACTGGATCGAAGAAGATGTGACATTTCTTTCCTGTATATTAACAAAAAATATTTCATTAAGTCTTGAAGAATGTTGAAAAATAATCAAAGCTGAATTGTTCAATAAAAAATAACAGAAACGGCCTCACTTTTAGAGTCAGCTGTGCTTTTTTCTCTAAGCGAGTCACCTGATCCACTTTGCTATTCCTGGTAGTATTTTGTGCTCTCACTACTCTCTCCATTGTCCATCATCCCTACTATAGCTATAAAAGAAATCCTACACATACCCACCCCCACACATACAGACACCATTTTTGGGTAGTGGGATTATGGCGTCCCAATGCATCCATATTTCAGAGTTGTATCTCTTGTGTCACTCTACATCTTGTCTGTGGAAGCAACAAGAAGGATTCAGCTTGTGTTTAAGCATGTTTATGTTGCTGACCCAGTTACTGGATTCTTGCAGCGTTAGCTATGCGGGCAGGGTGGGGCAGAATGTAGACATCGTTTATTTCAGTTTAGCTTTGCATTGTAACAGAGATTTACACATTCACACATGAGCACAAATGAACGACAATACACAGGCGTGTATGTAAGTGGTGCGCGCACACACCTCTCTAAATTATATGTGACAAGCGCTCAATCACTTGACCAATCCTTGAACTTTATGCGATTCGCATAAATAGCATTGGGAAAAAAAGCACAAGCAAAGAGCTTCTTCAGATGCTTTAGAGTAGCTACATTGTAAAAATACAAATTAGCTCCCAGTGGATGGGTAATGGAAATACCTACGCCGTGTAGAGAAAGTGGTTAGATAACCAGGGGAACACAAAACCATGTGGAATGCTTTAGAGTTTCATTTAAAATCCAAGGTATTCAATAATGTAGAGAGAACTTTGAAAGCTCAGCCGAGTATTCAAGCACAGAGGATGTCAACAGTGTTGGGGAAGTTAAAGGTACAGCTTGTTCTGAGCAGCGACTGCGGTGGGTGTGTGAGC
This sequence comes from Benitochromis conjunctus, assembly GCA_015052645.1. Classification (NCBI taxonomy): domain Eukaryota; kingdom Metazoa; phylum Chordata; class Actinopteri; order Cichliformes; family Cichlidae; genus Benitochromis; species Benitochromis conjunctus. The sequence goes on along the minus strand of VOQK01042503.1, from coordinate 90,709 downwards.
CTGTGTGTGACGAAGACGCAGACGCAGCGGAGAGTGTGTGGGAGCGGGGACGCTGTTATGATATGGTGAAATGACATGAAAACAACAATCTGGTATATTCTCATGTTCAGGTTTACTGGCATATCAGTTGCACTGCCTACAGTCAGTTTAAAACTGAACTTTGTGATGTCATGTTTACCAGAATTACAGCAAGTAGTCAGCCTGCTATTTAAACATTTAATGCATGGAGTAATACAGAGCTCTTATTGAGTCACCGCTCTTCATTATTCCCCTCCTCATATGTTTGATGCTGTCACTGCTTACATCATCTTTGTATCAGAGAAATGTCTGCTTTTCTGTGAAGTCTGTTTACAGTTCTTGTTGCTCATTGGGATATACACTTACCAGCCACTTTGTTAGGTACACCTGTTCAGCTGCTCTTAACGAAACAAACTACTTAATCCCCCAGTCACTTGGCAGCAGGTCGGTGCATTTAAGCGTGTAGATATGGTCAGAAAATGCAATCATCTCCAGGCTTTAAAGAATGGTCCAAAAAACAGAAAGTATCCAGAGAGCAGAAGGACACTCCTGTCTGTCAGGAAACAGGAAACCGAGGCTCCGACTTGCAGAGACTCACTGAAATTGGTTAATATAAGATAGGAAAAATGTTCTGCTGCAACTTTTGTTGTCCTGTTTAAGTGTCCGGTTTCGCATCAAGAGTTCAGGCTGATCGAAGTGATGTTTTCGTGTGGGGGATATTTTCTTGGCACACTTTGGGCACTTCAATAAAACTGAGCATCGTTTAAATGCCACGTCCTACCTGAGTACTGTTGCTGTCTATGAGCATTCCTGTACCACAGTGTGCCCACCCCCCATATTCTGATGGCCGCTTCAAGTTCCCAAACTTGTTCCCAAACTTGTTTTGAAGTGGCTAGTGAGTGTATGCCAGTATTAACTCAGAAATGCATTTTGATATTGAAAACTGTCTCCTTCATATAATGTGTAACGCGACACTCTGTTGCCTGTCATAGTTTTGCCATTCCCTGCATTACTAACAACCAACGTGTGTGTTATATTTGTTACCAGACATTCTGGAGGCTCCAAACTGCCTCACTTCACAGTACCTACCCACTGGGTTTCTATATCAACTCATGTACATCTTTGGTGAACTTAGTAGAGGTCAAACCACCATTATTACCTTACAGCAGTTAGGGGCGAATAAATAAATGAATACATTATCATGGCATCGAACTTAATTGAATGAAAACTGAAATGATTCTTTATTCTTTTATTCTTCGACATTACATTGCCCTCTTCTTCCTGTTGCCTCTGTGTTTTCTGTGTTATAAGCCACTCTAAACTCTACTTGCTGAGTGAGTAGTACTTTCAACATTTTGTAGACTCCTGATAGACTGCTGGCTCCCCCAGTAATGAGCCATGTCACCACCACATGTGAAGAAGCTGCTGTCTGTTCACTGGAGAGATGTTCTGCTGCACACACTAGCACACAAACACACATGCTTCATTCACCATCACTGCGAGTTCTCCTATGACTCTTAAAAGAATGATGCTTCCTCCCAAACAGGTGCACTGTCTCATGTGGAAAAGCTACGTCATGCGCAGTCTGTGAAACCTGTGTATCAGCTTTAAGACACATTTTGCACACATCTAATTATTAAATGATACTAGCTGCATACTTTACCTCCTTGATCTCACTGACAACACCATCCATCTGTGTGTCCTTCATAACTCTGCTGTCAGTGAACATGTGACACCACTTGTCCTTGTTGCGAAGCTTGTTGCTCTGACAGTGCTGTGAGATTGATGTATTCACAAACCTTTACTGATGTCTCTCTCTCTCTGTATCGGTCCTACAAAGCTGGAGAGCTTGGTGTGTAGGCGTTATGAATGTGAAGAATAGTTTTGTCATCGCTGGGTTTTGTCTCTCTGAGGCTGTGTTCAGGTTCCTTTAAGTCTCTGCGGTAATTCTCATAACGTTCTTACTCTGAAACTAACCCAGGCAGCAGTTTTGACAACTTTTGCTGTCAGGATGACACTGTCCATCCTTCCACTCTCAGCTAAGAAGAAGACAAAGGCACTTAGCTGGTCTCGGCAAGGTTGGCTGTGAAAGTAATTAGAATGCACACTTCTTAGGTCCTTACATAGATATGCTAATTCAGCCTATTAATCTTGTCCCCCTCCATGTAAACATGGGAGCCAGATGCTACACCAGTTGCTCCTTGCTTTCAAAACTCTGCTAATGCTGCTTTGCTGAGATAGAGCAATCTGCTGGAAAATAATCAACACTGCCTGACCAGAACATCGCTCTGGAAACTCCCCATGACCTCACTGTCTAAGTTCACAGCTCAAATATCGCTGGAATAATTAGGGTGACTATGCATCTTCTCCATTCCATCAGCGTTTATCAGTAAACTCCATCCTGTTTGTACAGGGACACTTTATTTGGATGGGTTTCTACTGCAAGCGTAGGGCTCTTTACACATTAGATGTTTATGGAAACACCGGTCTAAAGTGAATATGTTAAATCAGTTTTCAAATGCTGGCTATGAAATAGTTTCTGTGGTGTTCAAAGTGAGCACAGTCTCCTTTTTAATCACTTTCGCAGTCTTGTCCTTCCATATGGCACAGACACTTATTTTTTAATAGTATTTCCTCTTTGTCTCACCATTTCTTAAAAATATTTAAGTTTTGCAACAGTGAAGTACAAAGCACCGGGGGAAAATTACTTACAGCACGTGAACTTAAGGAAGGGATTTCACTTATTTACTTCCTTCAGTGCCATGTGCCCACACAGTGAAGGACACAGTGAAGTTGATTATCTCGTTACAAGTGCTGTATCCTCACTGTATATATTACTGCATACTGTGGCTCCTCTAAAAAAGAAAGAAAAAAAATCAGAGAGATATAAAACAGATAATACATAAGCTGGTAATGTTGTTAGCAGACCTTCATCTGGCATGGAACAATTGTCTGTTACTCTAATAAAAACAGCCCCTGTACAGCTAGTTTATCTTATTCATCACTCATAGAGGAAAACAGGAAGGAACCCTCGTTTTCTAGCACTGTAGCCACACTTAATAGTGTGTGGCTGTTGAACCTTTTTCCTTTAGCTTAACAACTTATTTTTTTAAATGTTCTAATAAAAATGTAACAAAAAAAAAATAGAATTTGCATGGATACATCATTAAGAACAGCAAATGTAATTATTGCTTGTATTTATTTAGTCTGCTTCTCTCCTATCTTTCTGAACTGACTTCAGTATTTCTGTCCTCCAAACCCTCAGCATTACTATAATAGCACATTCCCAAACTCTTAAAAGAAGTTTTACTACTAATCTCTACTCCAGCTTTACTAGCACTTAAAAAAGACCTTACTTGATCAAGCTGTCTCGCTTGTTATATACTGATTGCCAACCTGCGTTTCTTTTCAGAAAGTCTTAAAAGAGTGTTCAAACAATTCTGTGAAGGAATGGTTTATTCAAAGAGTTTTAGTTAGTATTTAGAGGTGAATGCGGCACAAAGATTGCCCTACTGAAGGTTACTTAATATCTTCTTATGTTCTCTGACGGTGGCATTCAAAAGCAGTGATTACATTTTACCACATTAGAACTAACCAATATGAAATGAAATAAGTGATCTGCTTTGAATGGGACTGATCCTTTCC
>VOQK01042503.1:40960-62978 GCA_015052645.1 Benitochromis conjunctus | reverse complement strand
TAATGTTGATATGTGCCAAAAATGTTAGTAAATCTGGATAAGTTTAGGAAGGTCACTTCACAAAGTTTAACTCAGTTTCTTTTGCACAAGAATGCTTGAATTTTAGTACTGTATTAAACAGTTTTGATTTAATCTTTCTAATGTTTAAAATGAATTTAAGAATTTTCACTGTCATACCGGAAAGCAGCATCTGTTAAAACATTTAATCCTTCAACCATAGATAACCATAAAAAAATCTAAAATACTATATCAATCATGTATCTATAAGACTTAGTAGAGAAAGTAAACCAATTACTAGTTTTTTTTGTCATTTTGACTCTGCATACCACCACAGAGGAGTTTGGATAAAACAAGATGTGGTTGAGTTTTAATTCAAGGAAAAACAGCCATTTTATAAATAGTATCTATCTATATAGATAGATAGATAGATAGATAGATAGATAGATATAAACTACAGATTAATTCGTACCAAAGAAGAACAGAAACAGTTCACAAGCATACCACATCACATCTGTCAAAGATTATGGAGGCAGTATTATGGTATGGCCATGTACAGCTGACAGTGGAACCACGTCAGTAGTGTTTATTGATGACGTCACTGCTGTTAATGGTCACAGGGTGAATTCTGTCTGCAAGGCTATTCTCAGATTCAGACCGATGCTGCAAAACTGATCAGACATGACTTCACAGTGTAAATGACCTAAAGTACTCTGCAAAAGCCAAAGACATGGGATGTTCTTCCACTGGTCAAGTCAGTCATCTGATCTGCATACTGAAGACAAAACCGATGGCAGAGAGACCCACAAACAAGCAGAAACCTAAGCTGGCTGCAGCAAATGCTTGACAGAGCATCTCAACAGATTAAATGTAAAATTTGGTGATATCCATGTGTTTTAGACTTCATTGACAGTCATTAACTATAAAAGATTTTCATCCAAGGATTAGAAACTGTCCAACTACTTTTGAGCTTCTAAAATTGAGGTTACGTGTATAATAATGCCTCCAATTCCTCAACAGGTAATGCAACACTGTAGTCGAACCCTTTGAGCTAAGATAAATTCTGGAAATCTGCCACATCTTGACTGTTTAACTCAATATCCACTGTGGTAGGTTGTATGGGAGCAAAATAACCAAAGAAAAGAAAAGTGTCACTGCCCAAAAACTTCTGGACCTAATTGTAAAACATGAGTGCATTGATGTGCTGAATATCGCTGTATTTTCTTCACATTCTTCTCCAGCTCTACGTTTCGTTTTGCTGCGTGTTTATCCAATTTTAAGATTGTGTTTTGTAAAGCTGTGCACTTTCACTACTGAATGTCATCAAAGACATTCTGAAACTCAATTTCTATAAATTGTTCAAAAGAAAGAAAGAAAACAATCAGCTTATTGCCAGAGTTTCTGAAGGCCACTTTAAAGCTTCTCTGGAGTCGACTCATTTTTCTTTTTAAAAAGGTTTTTGAGCTTTAAAGGTTTCTTGCTCTTTTCCTTTTCCTTGTTCCTGTCGTCTGCGGCCTCCAAAAGCGGCGAGGGAGCAGGGAGGACAACCCTTGGTTTTGGCAGAGGTGGCTCCATCTCTGCTCGCAGCCTGCCAGCAGAGAGGTTTGTTGCTGAAGACATGGAGCTGCATGATTTTTCAAGGATTCCATCATAAACAAGCTGGCTCAGCGGCCCGACACTGAAAAAGTCTGAAGAGGACTTCCATGGCACCTGGGACGTTAACATGAGATCTGGCTGTACATTTCGAGCTGCCAGTGAACTTGATTCTGATAACTCTTCCCTCAGTATGAATTGTTTAGGCATTTCCCTTGGGATATCAACTCTATCCCAAGAGATTTTTCCAGTAGGGTTAAGGTCTATGATGCTTTCAGCATCCTCTCTTGGCATTCTTGGCATTCTCCTTCTGAAAGAACCAGCAGACATCTCAAGTTCATTTCTCAGTACACCTTTACTTGTTGATGGCTCTAAACAAAACTCTTGCTTCTCTGTAGAGGATGAGGTATCCACGAGTGCTTCGAGTCTCTCTCTGGGCAGTATCTTCATTGAAGCAACATCTGTATAGTACTCTAGCTCATCTCTAGATATTTTTCTTGTTGATATTCTAGCTGTCTCAATCATTTTGTCTTTTGCTAAACCCCTCACAGAGGAATCGAATTGACTTTCCCCTTTATGGAACGCATGCTTCCTGGAACCTGTGTCTTGGGACACTCCCACTGAATCTCTACTAATCCTTCTGGAGTCAAATAGATGTTCAGGATCATCCCTTGTCATCTTTCCTGAGGAAGTGTCCATTGAAGCACCCATCATATCTTTTGATATCTTCCTTTTTGCTAGCTCCGCTGATGCTTCTACTTCATCCCAAATCATCTTTCTCACATCTATTCCCAAATCACTTCTTTCTCTGTATATGTTCTTTGAAGGAATTTCTGTCAAATCCCCCACTGTGTCCTTCTCTACTTTCCTGGGTGAAAACTCTGCATCTGTCTCATTTGAAATTCCCTTTTTAAGCGCAACATCAGTGGGAAGTCCAGTCCTGTCGTGTGACATCTTCCTTGATGTTGAATCCATACATGAGTCTTTTGTAGACATTTTTAAAGAAGATTTTTCCAAAGACGTATCCAAGGTTTTGTCTCTTACCATCTTGCTACAGGCAATATCAACAGAGGTTTCAAGGTCTTCTATGGGCATTTTGTGAGCTGGTGATTCAACAACAGCCTCTACTTCTTTAGTTAAAGTTTTTGTAACAGGGCTCTCAGCAAGCACCTCAGTGTCATCGTGGTAGAGCTTTCGAGAGGAGATGTCAACAGCAGAACTAGGGAACAGTTTGCTGAGAGGAGGAGAAGTCATATACTCTGACTCTGAGAACCTCTCTTGGGAATCTCTATTAATGAGATAATGGAAAAGAAGCATAAGCAAAGAAAACAGGAAAGGAAAACATCAAAGCACAGCTAAGGCTGGTATAAAGGTAGGGTAAGAAAGTTGTTTAAAAATGCACAGCAGCCTTTAGAAGTTGGGAACAGGCAGACATACTGTTTTTTTAGTGTTTTTCGAAAGTGTTCCTCTTCCTCGTCAAAGGAAGAGTAGGGAGTTCGGATGGGGATAAGAAGGTCAGGGTCTGGAGAGATCATGGCGGCCGGTGGTTGAGGAATGACCCCGGAGCGGCGTGACCGACATCTAGATACCCGTGCTCGAGGAGACCGTTTAAGTGGTGCAACTGCAACTGGTGGAAAAAAATTATAAAAAATTAAGAATCTATACAGAGCAGAAATTAATATGTCCCCTAGTTTTCATTCCTAAAAGTCTGACAAGACCAGAATGCGACTAATTAAACTTTGTCTGTGAAGCTGCAGTAAATGTATGGTTTATGCATATATGTATATGTATCCTAATGACATCCATTCACAATAAAGTTATTTTTTTCTTGGACCTCTGTACAATTTGTGTTATTTGTGAAGTGTTATTAAGGAAGGAATCAGAGCTCTCTTATGAGCACTTGCTTTTCTTTTTCAGTCAATGAGTTTGTGTATTCTCAAAAAACACATAAACTTATCAGCTACTTAATAAATCCTTCCTTTTGGAAATATTTCAAAGTTTTGAGGTTGAACACTGCATATACTACTGTACTTTGTTTTAAATGTGCTATAGCTGGGATCCATTTAATATTGGAATATTTTTGGGGACAGCGGATAGTTTTGTCATGTATCAGGTTGTCATTAAACTCATATTTGCAGGAAATATACAAACCATATAGGGTATAACTTAATGCAAAATGTTAAATTCGACACCTATTTGCGTACTTCTGAATCCATTTAATCGGAAGTGTGCAAATCACATGTCACTTTCCCCATCACCAGATTCAAATCAAATCTAACACTGTGTGACACTGACGATAACAAGGACTCAACTAAAGCCTTAAATGCTCCTCGTTTCTGTTTTTTACCTGGTATCTGAGGTAAAATAGGAGCGGTAGGCTCATCTAAAAGATCCTCTATGGAACCATGAATGGAGCTGTGGCATGAACAAGATGACTGGCACACTCTAGGCAACCCCAGGGCAACTGAGTCGGAGTAGAGCTGAGCAGTGAGTTTTGCTAAACCCGGATTCCTGATGATGGGAAAGCCACAGAGGAGCTCAATCTGTTGCCAGCGATGAAGACGCTCCCGCAGGCAGGCTGTTACTTCAGACAAGGAATTCCTTTGAGAGATCCAAAAAGCTTTGTGATGAAATGTTGAATCTTTTTATTGACAGACACAAACAAATACCTGCACAGAGTTAACTTTGTGACTCACTTGGCCTCCAAAATCTTGTGGTCTACTTGGTCTAGAGAGGAGCTGTGGGCAACGTGGAGTGTCCCCAGCACAGAGCTTCTCTTCTTCTTAATCCTCTCTGCCTAGAAAAAATCATACATGTGAGTCTTGGCACTTACATATGAAGGATAGTCTCTATAAACATTATTACACTTATGCTGTTATGCATTACCTCCTCCTTGGCAGTGGCAAGCTGTAGTTCCGCACTCTGCTTCTTAACATTGTAGTACTGCACCTCTACCTCATGTGTCAGCTGCAGCCACTGCTGAAGCACCTCTGAGACAGTCCAGCTGGCTTGCATGTCCTTCTCGGCCTGCTTCAGTGCTCCGCGGACCTGAAGAAGTGGCAAATGTTAAAAATCAAATCCTTCAGGCCTTCCAAACTAGGATGATGAGTGTCTTGCATTTGTGAAGCTGCTTGCTCTCTCTGCAGTGTTTCTACCTGTTCCAGCTTCTCCTCTGCATATCTGAGGCGGCTCAGCTCACTGACAGCTCCCTGCCTCAGCTCATGCAGACGGTGAGCCTCTTCCTGTGCCCCCATGATCTCATCTCTCATCTTCTCCTCTAGGCTCTGTTTTTCTTCTGCCACATTACGCTTTTCTTCCTGGGCTCGCTCCAATCTGAGTAAATCAAAGCGTCTTTAGTTCAATCACACAAAGCAAAGGCAATCCAGTAACTTACAGTAGCTAAAAGACTGACAGAGAAAAGAAAACACAGTTCTTACTGTTCTTGTAGTTCTATGAGGCTCTGTTCAGCCCTCTGGAGACTTTCTAAATCTTTCATCATTTTGGATATGTGGACTTTGCTGGCTTTGTTCTGAGCCTGGGCAAACCAGCAGCCGCCGACTCCCATCACAACTGACACAATGAGCAGCAGGTCCTTCATGTAGTTATGGGGGGGCCCTATGATTGAATGGACATCAGATCGCTATAAATAATAATATGAACATTAAGTAAGTTGAAACAAACGGCCTTAAATTCAGCAACGTTGCTGCCTATTCGATCATTTAATGCTGATTTTAGATTAAAGGTTAAGGGGAAAAAAATAACACACTGGATATTTGGTAGTTATATTATGTACAGGATGGCAACAGGACATGTATGTATCTTTCCTGCTTCGAAGACATCAAAGATACTGTCTTTGAGGGAATAAAGTGAGGATTTCTTCTTACGTGTAGGTGCTCCAAACAGAACAACATCCAGAGCTTTAATGGTGAGCTTCTGTTTGTCTCTCTGGTCCTGAACTCTTAGCTGGCCACTCAGGAATGAAGGCTCATTAGCCGCAATCCTACAAACGGATTTGATAGTTTTAATTTTAATGGCTTATTTAGGGTTAGTAAAATATGCATACATGTGTTTTTTTAGGGTTTCCAGGGTGATGAGCCCTGCCCTATCTAACATACGTATGGTTGCCTGAAAAGGATTAACAGTAGCAAAACAAAAATAAAATTGGTAACACGTGTTGACTAGAGATATTGCTGTGAATCAAACAAAGAGGAGAAAATGTGGTTCCTTCAAAATGTAATATGAGAATATCACTTCTAGAAGACCAACTTGTTTTTGTGGTAAATTGCCCGTACACCCCTTTTGGTTATTCTCACCTGGGGAGTGTGTTTCCATTGACCTTAAAGTCTTTAAAATTTCTCTCATACTGTGGCAATTCAACAAAATCCTTCAGCCAGCGGAGCACGTCATCCTGAGTCCAATTATGTACTAAAATAAAACAAGATAAAGTTTCGGATGAAACATGATACTGGACACAAACACACACACACACACTCTCTCTTACGCCCGCATACCTTCGGATGACTTCCAGCTTCTCCAGAGCTCCTCAACTGTGATGTGTTGGTCTTCTCTGTGCAGGTTGCTGTGTTTGTTGGTCTGTTGCTGCTTCATGTCTTCAATAATGAACTGTGACATTGGAGAAAAACAGTAGAACAGAGTGAAAATAGGCCTTTTTAAATTTTTTATTATGAGGTACAACACTAAAAAGCAAAGATAAGTGTCACAGGCACGTCGCATTGTTTGAACTTTATGTCCAGGATAAATTGGGTGAGTGCTGGAGTGTGTCATGTGCTTGGATTTCAATCTAGGAATAAGGAGCGGTTGTTTTTAGTTTGCATTTATTTAGAATGGTTGCAGAGCCATACGTGTCTATTGCACACTTCAGGGATTGCGTGTGTGTGTTGGTGCTGTCTTGGAATGTGTGCTTGGCTGTAAACTAAGGCTTCATATGATGGCTAGAGGAATTTTGGGACTTTGATGAGCCCAGACCCCTCCTCTGACATCTCTATGGTAACTGCAACCTGAGCTCCTGGATACTGTATCCCTGAGCTGCATTCTGGAAGGCAAAGGCATTAGAGAGGTCTAGGTTTATTACCTGACGCACATACAAACAGTATAGCAGCAAATTAACGTTGGTAGTTTATCACTTAAAGAAATCTGCAAATACAACAAACCGGCTGAAGACTGAGGAAAAAAAATTGCCAGCACACACTGCATACTGTTACGAATAACTACAAAGGTCACCAGTGTTACGGTTTTCTATTTGTGCAAACCAATTTTTGTCAGTGAGCCAAAGGCAAAGTTATACTGCTATCCTTGAAGGAGCATTTGACTCTAGCAGCAGTGATGACACCTGTTGTTGCACTGCTAAACACTGTGTGCCTCAATCATGCAACAACACACAGGCACCGGGATTAAGTAAAATAAATAAATAAAATAAGAAAATGGGTTACATATTTCATGAAGAGCAAGGTGTCTACCTCCACACTCTCTTCCACCTCAATCCCGCCATCTTGGTCATCGTCCATCATCTGATGGATGCTCCGAAGGGCCTCCAAGCTGAAGCGATCAGCCTCGCTCATACATGGTGGAGACACTACGGTGCAGGGGTCTGCATGGATGGGAAAGGCGACAATAATACATCTCATTATTGTTGCTCAGTTTATCCCGAAAATAACTTTCATTTACCAACGTCACATCATTATTTAAGCTGATCTATAAAAGAGCTTTTGATTCTTTTGGCTCATCTATAATGTCCACAAGATCAACATGAAGATCCTGCGATATCTGTTTCTTTTGTGCATGTGGTAGTTATCACTATTTCTCAAAAAATCCCATGTAGTAGCAATTCTAAATTGCATATTCATCCACTGGGAATTACACTGAATGTTCTGTTTAAAAATGGTTAAGAGTCCCAAAGTAAAGTACAATAAATCTCAGGGTCCTCTGTCTGATTCTGGGGAGGACTTGCATCCTTTTCGCTCTTAATTTTGGTTTGTTTTGTGTGTGTATCCCTTTTTCCTATCAATATACTTAAAATGCAACCCTATCAACCTATTAAACTAAAAGCAAAGTAAAAGCAACGTAATTTCAACCCAGATAAATTAGAATAAAAAGGAAAACAAAATGGAAATTAAACCAAGTGCCCATTCAATACAATACATTTGCTGAGAGTGAACAGTCTCCCTTCAAACTCTACTTATGAACTAAACAGACTGCTGAGGTGGTTTTGTTACTGGCTGCATTCAATGTCAAGAATCATTGAATTTAATTATTATACGATGCTTCTAATATTTTATTTTTGATTATTGTCATATAAATACTGTACTCAAATACTCTTTTAGTACTTTTAGTACTTTTTTATGATATTAGCAAACTACCCAAAGTCTAAAGTTTGAGTTTTCCGAATGAATTTATCAGAGTTAAATGGGTTGAAAACAGCTTTAACAAATTGTTTCAAACAAATACATTTTTTAGATCAAGCCTCCACTCCATGAAGCAACACACTGTAAGAAAATGTGCAGGAAATACATTTCATCGAATCATAATGACGACTCAGTGAAGTCATTATAACCAAATCAATTGTTGTAATTTGGTTCAAATCGTACAGCGAGTTCCTGGCTTGAGAACGAGTACACTGATGCATTAGAAGATGACGCACAGCTTTCCGTCATCTGTCAGTCTGCTGAGTCACAGCCCATTTTCGTCTCAGTGACTCTCGAGTCTGAGTGTTTGGAGGGGCAAGAGGCTGAGGGTCAAAGGTCTGCTAGCTAAGGCCAGTGTGAGCCAGTTCCAGTGAAGCTAACCACCCTGTGCCAAAAATGTAATGAAGAAATAATCCATGGGTAAAGAGAGGGCGAGAGGGAGAAAGTGAGAGAGCGAGAGAGAAGACTTCTAGGGAAAAAACAAACAAACAGGATTCCCATTTTGCAGCATCCTGCCCGTAATCTTCTTACAGAAATATTGGCATTTATCTCTGAAGGTTCTTGTTTTGTTTTTTCATATGAAGCAAATCCTCTTGGAATTTTTGCATTTTTAGACAGTTACAACCACATGAGCCATATGTTTTCTTCACGTGTAAGATTATCCCAAGACACACACAGACACATAAACACAAGGTGTGTTTTCAGGTTTCTCAAGAAAGGAAGAACAGCAGAAAGTAGGAGTAAAATGACTTCAGATTATGAACTGTTTGACTGATGTAGGCATCTCTTACTCGACACAAGTGATCTGCTCTTTTCATGGTAAGTAGGAGGGAAAACGCATTTAAAATGGAATAGCAGAACATTTGGTAACCCGATGTTTCACTTGCTGCTGTCACAACAGAAATCTATGACAGTTAGAGGCTATATGTTTCTTCTTATCATCCCCACTGCCAGGAGAATCTACAGTAACAATATATTTTCAAAAAAGCAAAGATATTTATCCTTTGTTTGCTGGTGAAACCTGAACTCCAGAATACTGAGAAGCTGAGAGTTTCTTCTGCCTCACAAGGCGATGTAAACAAAGGGACCTAAAACAGTGTTTGTACCTTTGCTGCTCACTTTGTGTGAGAATTGATCTGTGGTGCTGCTGGGAATCACCTATATTAAGGGACAGCAATTAGTAAAATTAATTATTTACTGCAAGGGCCAGCAAGGAATATAAAAAGTCTCCAGGAAATAACAGGAGGACGACGTAAAAGTCCTCTGTAGCGAGAGGAAACACAACTGTGAGTTTGTGCGCAGAGTGTGTGGGTTTAACGATGCCCCTGCAGGACCTCCACATAAAAACTTTCCACAGGTGAGCGGAAGCTGCTGGAATCCTGTGAGAGTGGAGCACATTGTGGCACATGTATATTTAGATTGAACTGTCAGAACGCTATTATTAACCCACGTAACAGGTTTGTGCCCGATTAATGGGTACATGCATTTGTTTGTTTTTAACAGATAAACAACAACAAACCAAAAGTTCATGTTTGCTAAATACATTTCTGGCAGCATGTGCAGGTTGCAGAAACAGACGGAATTCTGCCAACAGATGCTCTAATAACCTGATCGTTGTTTTTAAATAAACAAACAAATAAATGATAAATATCAGGACTCCAGGTTAAATTTCAAAAATTAGTCTTTGCTTAAGTTCACATGTCAAAACAGCGACTATCACGGCTATAATCGGCGCAACGTCAACAGTGATAGTGCAGATTTGAACACAGTCTAAATACTTTGTCAGGTTGTACTTTCTTTCGTGTTTTCTGCTTTGTTGGCGCCGTGCGTCATTCAGTACATACGTGCCGGGTAGAAACTTGCGCTCTCACCGGGGATGGTAACGCCCTCGAGGAACCCGGCACCTTGTGCGGCCCAGAAGAGCGCAGCGGGGAAAACGAGCAGTAGCGGGGACGGAGGGAACATTTCACACGGTTGGTAATGTCGTCGTCCAAAGCTGAGAAAGTTCTCAAAATAAACGAATAAAGAACATATACATAACCAAACCCCCGTTTCGGAGGCACCAGCGTCAGTCTGCGAAAAAGTGTTAAGCGATCTGCGTTGCTATTATGGGTACATCCAGAAGGGAGATGTGATAGGCTGCTGATGTTCACTTGAGAAATCTGGCAGAGGGACTGGTGTGCAGATTGAAACGTAAAGTTTAGGTGGGTAAAAATGACATATAACAAAGGTTTTAATCAAAGCGCAATTCAAACACAATAAGGTCCTGCATGATATTCCAGGAAGAAGAAAAAAAATAAAAAATATTTGATTTTGGTATTATAAATCCATATTCAGTGTGACATCATCATCAGAATAAATGGTCCTGGGTGTGATCCGTGGACAAATAAAACAGCTTTAAAAAATGCTTAATTAAAAACAATCCAGTTACAACTTAAAGGCACAGCGTTTAAATTGTGGTTGATCTGTTTGGGTCGGGTTTGAGTCTTTTTATAATCCAGCTAGAAGTACAAAAGGTTCCCTGGTCTCTCTCTCCCTGCAGCCCTTTCCCAGATATGTCATGTTACTCCTCAGAACTCCACCCCCTCACTCCATTTCCAGCATGGGGGCCCCTTAATTAGTTTTCCTAACATATTTCCCAGCCCATACAAACGGAAGTCGAAAATTCCACATGACTAACCCTGATAGTTTTCAGAGTTAGTTTCCTTTCTGTTACAGGTAAGGACAGCTATATACCCGTACACTGTGGAGCGTTACCCTTATTGTTTGGATAGAGGATCAATTAAATCCCGTAGATCTCACGATTGGAAGTATTTCCTGAGCTCAGCTAATAATTGGCTGTCCTGATATCATCGCCTGACTGTCTGGGTGTGGGAGTTGTATCCGTGATTGGAATTCTTCAAGCTATGTGAAAGGGCTTTGCTAATGTTCGCACACCTGTTCATTAATGATGTCTATATGTAGCTATACCATTTATTACATGCTTACAGGAACACTCAGATGCACACTCTCGTTAAAGTATTGCCAGAGCATAAAGAGCGATGGACTATAGCAGACCACACGGATACACAGGCATACACACCAAACACACAAACATTAACAGCAACAAAGTGTCAGGTTTCATTCCAGCAATACGGCTCCCAGTTTAAAAATAAGTCAGACAGATTTGACCTCTATCCCGGTAGCATGCTTCAGTGGGTAGTGTCTAAGCAGGCCCCAGCAGGATGTGAGTATACAGCATGTTCAGTTTACATGATAGACAGAAACAGGGAAAGAGGGCATACATGTTCACTAAGGCATCAAAGGACACCAGAGGAAAACCGAGTCAGGATATTCTGACTATGTGATGCAGTAATTCACAATTAAATATTTCATCAGGTATGTCAATTTCCAAATATTTCAAATACCTCTGCTCCTGCAGACCAAGACAAGGATCAGACATCAGTTTTACTGGACAATTAAAGTTGGAGCTTCTGCTTTTAATATTAGTGGTTAAAAAAAAAAAGAAAGAAGGCAAAAGAAAGAAACACATTAAGAGATGATTCCCCTATTTTACATACCGGATGAGTCCAGTTGTTGTATGCTTAGAGGATGGTCACAGAAGGGACATTTACACTTTGTTTTTACAGTCTAGCCCTTTACTAGAAGCACCTTTTGTCACATCAACAGCTATTTTGAAAAGAGTAATGATTCAGTTTAAGCTGACATGTCGTTGAAACTGAGCACCAAGTGAAAAAATCATGCAAACACAGACAGAACATGGAAAGCTCACATATAACAGTCTCAGGAAGGTTTGCCTCAAGACTGTTCACGCAGGGCTTAAACCAAATAACTCACACTGGGAATTCGTCTCCCACCCATACCCTTCTCTTCATCGTCTCACTCTTGTTATCTCTTATTCTTGGTGTAACTGCTACTAGACTAGTTATTATTGCCATGAAAAAGCATTTACAACTTATACAGAATAACAGCATAATATAATAATATCTTGTCAGCTTCTACAAAATTAAGCAAGTCAGATCCTGTAGGACTAGGATGTTACCAGCTTGGTATGATTGTTCAAATTTTTATCCTGTACCTCATCACTTAATGACCCAAAGGACAGCCAAAGATGACGGTGGAAAAGTTAGCTCTGCTGAACTTTCGTTCACGCATTGTTTGAAAAAACTAAATTCAACAAAAGGTCAGCAGCAGTATGACACTAATGAGAAATTGGTTTAGTGGGCAGCGATGAAGCTACAGAGATAGCATTTCTTTCCCTCAGTACATGAGCTCAGTTTAAAACCCCTTAAATCTCAGCTCAAACTAAAGTTCAGCTCTTCAATAGGGCAAGACATTTTTGACATTCCCCCTTTTGCTCTTTGACTTTCTCTGAAAATATGCAAGAGATAAGACACTTTTTATAAAAGGCTTCACTTATATGTGGGAGAAAAAAAAGAGACTGCTGCTGTATGCATTGCTATGGTAACAGGAGGAACTGCTTGTTTAGATTTGAGACCCAGGACAGAAAGTACAGAAAGAGCAAAATCATTAAAGAGAGAACACTGACAGGCTGATCTCTCTCTCTGTCACACGCACACGCACGCACACACACACACGCACACTCTCTCTCTCTCTACATTCATTAAAAATTTCATCTTTGATATAAAAGGGACACCAAAACTGTTCAGTGGCCTGGAAAACAAAACAGCCAAGCCAATAACTGCAAGCAGACATCGAGATATCTTCATTTTCTAAAGTGCCTCCAAAGACTGGCTGACTCTTTTTCATTGCAACACACTGAACTGTTAACGACAGTGAGTAAGCTTTAAAAAGAAAAAAAGAAGGTGTTGTCTGACGATCGCACACATGAAAAGCCATTTCCATCTCGACTCGACTGAGAGAAAACAGGAATGGGAGGCAACAATATGAAAAAATATCTCGATAACAAACTGATCTTACTATGCAGTGTATCTTACAAAAAAATGTACCTCAGAAAAAGCTTATAAAATACAATATGAATAAAATAATATAATAATATTCCTTGGTCCATAAAACTATGTTATTCTTACAAATTTTCCCTTGCTCAATGCAATTACATGTTTGTGTTCTTCTGCAAAAATAATGCTGGTAGTAAGAAAGCAGTTAAAGTAGCTTCCAAACCCGCCAAGTATATAAAAACAAAAAGGTAATTTAAAGATGATGTTGCTATGGGAGTTAGATAGTTCATCTTCTTTTAGATGAAGAGCATGGATATCACGTTACTCTGAGTGGAGCCTATGATATGTCCACAGCAATCCACAAGAGGGTGATACAGTACAGTCAGAAATCACAACTCTTGCTTTTGAAGTTGTCTTTTTTTCCCCCTCCTCTCAGCACTCCTCATAGTTTCACAGTTCCTCTAACAAAGAACTCCTTAGCTTCTGTGCACTTCTTCACAGGTCCATGAGCCTCTTTGGAGAACACGCTCACATTTTCTCACTCAGTCACTTAAAGCACAATCACAAAACAGGTTTTACTATGAGAGCACTGACATAGTCCCAGACGACATGCCCGAGTCACTGCTGCTGTAGGCCCCGTGGCCATCCCCGAGCCCACCCATAAAAGATGAAGGTGAGGATGAAGATGCGGGTGATGACGAAGAGGTGCTGTGAGACCGCAGAATAGCTCCAGCAGCGCTGCAGTGAGGTCTTGGCCCTGGTTCGGGGGTATACGTGAAGGTTAAGGCAGTGGCGTAGATGATTCCATCACTGCGAACCAGCGTGACGGGGACCTGAACTGGCTGTCTCACCCAGCGCCAACCCTCCCTAAAGGCAGAGATGTCTGGCACCACGCAAAGGATGCTCTCCCCACATCTAAGGAAGCAAACGGATGGGACGAGGCTTATAGAAAATGAAATGAAAACGCACGGTTAACACTCACAAACATATTTACCTGTACATGGTGTCTGCCTCCACATCTCCAAACCAAACTCTGAGGCCAGGGGTGAAGTTCTGTCCTGTCAGCTCCAACATGGCAACATCTCCTCCACCATTTAACTTGACAGAGACAAACAGAAAATCAATCAAGTCTTAGAAGATTCCTAAAAGTTGAGTAAAAACTGAAGAGATGTATACTTGGGAATCAGAGCGTCATTCGTGTTTGCTGGTAAAGAGAAAAAAAGAGCATATCTTCAAAAGGCTGTATGTATACCTGCAGGCTTTCAACCACAGGGACAGGTGTTACTGGTGTGGGCACGGGGCCCATGCCCTCATAAAAGGTGTACTCTGCCTTGTCAGTACTAATGATAGTCCATGAAGCACCATCATTAATCATGTCCTTGTTGGTCTCTTTGGAGCACGGTGTAGCCTGAAAAACAAAAGAAACAATTACATTTCATTTCCTAGAGTTATGTCTAACCAGGCACATACAAAAAAAAAAATGTCAAACAAGCTATCACGGTGGCTGACAGAGGCTTAGACTGCTCTGTTTAACTCTAGAAACTGGTGCTCAAATCATACAAATGACTGCTGTAAGTACTGCTCTGAACCAGCTCTATTAATATTTATCTGTGACAAACAGATTCTTCAAAGTTATTGGTTTGTTTCAAACACACAAACACTGTTTACATTTACACAACCAAATCTGCCTTTGCAACAACAAAAAAACTTTCTAATATGTAATATAGTACTATGCCAAATAAAACTATACACAGGTTGTTTGTTTTTTTCATTACAATATCTCTGGATAAGAAAATAAAAATGGCACTCTTATCTGTAAAGGAAACAACCCTTCAGCAATAACTACCTCTATTTTTCACTAAACTGTATACTGTATTTCCTTAGAAAATTGATGACGTGTTCAGCACTTATTTTACCCGCTGTATACAAAATGTATGAAGGAAAACTTGGGAGTTAACTATGATTCACACAGTCATTAGAACCTTTGTCATAAGTTTCAACATTTGGCATTTACGCTCGTGGTCAAAAAGGTAATGTAAGTTCAACCCAAACACAAAGAGAAATCTTCATGTTCAAAATGAAAACACTTTGTTGGCCCCACGTCGCTGCGTTACAAAATTCTGGCAGGTGAAATTTGGCCATAGGCTGTGCTTTTGCTGATGCCATCATATAATACAACTCTGCTATTTACTCGAACTGTAGCGACATAACCAAAAAACCAAAGGGCTTGGAGAGGAGTTGGTAAAAACGTAGGACTTTCTCTTAAGCTCTAAAAAGATGTTACTCAGCTCATAAAACATTATACTTCACAAGGAAGTAACTCTTCTATTGGCTGCATTTCACAACCCCAATATTTACAGGTTGTGAAATGCTCCAAACATTTTTTTTTAGCACGAGGTGAAAATCAGTCTGTGAAAAGCAAAACCAAATATTTTTTCTTAACTCATTATAGTATTGGAAATAATAAAAATTAAAAATGAATGACAACAAAAACAAGTAGCTTGTTTCTATTATTTAATCAGTTTTTAGAGTCAGAATCACAGCGCCATACTCACCGAGCCTTAGCACGAATCCTCCCCAAAAACTAAGACTTATAAATGCTACAGGGGATAAGTATCAGCAGTCTTCCTGAATCTGAAGTTGCTACACCTACAGTTTTTAAAACCTGTACTTTGTGCTGCAGCTGCTCTTCCTTGGATTGCAGAATTTGCAAAATAGTTCAGCCTCCTTATTTAAACTCCCTAAGAATGAAGAACTAAAGAAGGGATTTATTTTAAGGAGATCCACACTGACAAAGGCCTGAGGACCAACACCATCCTTTGCAGTTATCATTTTACACCAGAAAACTTTATATTAATTGAAATAGGCTAGGACACATGACTAACTTTCTCTGAGGAATTAATCCTCCTGACCCACCGACGTCAGCACTACTGGTAACAGGATACTGACTGGACGTTTCCTTAAGTGGTTATGCATAGTTGGCAATTTAGCCCATAGTAACTGTTCCTTAAACGCATCAATAAAACCATGACTAGGAATTATTATGTGAAAATTGGGATTTTATGTTAATGTTAGTAGCTTAGTTGCACTCCAGTGGAGCTGACATGAGAGCTGCAAGTCAGCACTCTCTACAGATATGCCTTAAACATTTCAGAGCACCGAAAGCTGATTATTTCTTCTTGATTTCCAAACTTAATTTTAATATCAAGACCTAATTTTGTGCACTTCTCTCTCTTTTTAAAAAAAAAATAAATTCAGATTTACTAGCTGCGTTTACCAGCTGAATAATTCATGTGGTTAACACATTTTTCTGTAGTGATACAAACTCAAAAAATACATTTACTTCTGCTTTAAACATCCTTCAAACCTGTTTAAATAGAAATTCTGGATCAGTCTGGATTTTGAGTAATTCATAGTCACCCTTCAACAAGAAAATGCTCTAAACTGCACTACTGGCAGGTTTCCTCTCCTTAGCAACAGCAGCAATTTATCATATTTTACTGTTTCGATACCTGTTCATCACAAAAATCGAATATAACTTGATTTCACACAAAAAGTTGCAGTAATTAAATATATACATATGTGTGTGTCAGACGTTGCACACCTGGAACTGGATGATCCTCTCCTGTGAGAGACAGAGATACATCCTGTCTGTATCTTTCAGGTAAAAGGCACACTTGTGAAGCTGGGACACCGGGTCATCAGCATCCAGTGATGCTGCTTGCTTGTCCACTTTTCGAATGATCTGGGGATCATAGCACACTTATCGTAAATGCACAGAAATAAATACTGGCCACGTGGGCAAAGAATCACAAAGACATTTGGAAACATTGCATAGTTCAAATCATCCACAGACATGAATGTCAGACTATGTTAGGAAACCTTGATTTAGACTGTGTGGGCTTTTACTGCTATTATTAATCTCTTTGTCACTTCTGCTTTCCCACGCTGTCAAACTTGCATCATTCTTCACTTTATCATCACCTCTCTGGTCCGGTGATCTCCTTGCCCTCTTTCCCACAAGCCAATCAATCTCAAATCCCCACTGTTATCCTGCCAATATAGAAATGCAGTTCCTTGACTGGCCACTTGAGGCTTGCTCTACAGGTGAGTCAACAGACTCCGATGTTAATTTGGCCAGCTGTACAGCGAAATTAAAATTGTTTACAGTTTTGGATTCTATATCTAATTTTGTCATTTATAGCAAGGCTACAGGGAATACCCTTTTTTGTTCATTTTCTTTTATAGAAATCACTCATTTGCACGATTAAGTGACAGCTGGACGCCACCGCAGGCAGCTCATTTTCTCACAAACAGACAACTGAAATAAAAAGTGCCACACACCAGTCTTGGCAGAGCCATGCCAGTCACAGAACAAACCAATTTGACTGTCTGGCCATAGTGAATGTAGCCATCTCTTACAGCAAACTCCTCTCCTTCGGACTCATCATCGTCCACTAAACAAAAGTAAATAACAATTTTTAAAAAAGATTAAATGTCTATTATTTAAAATCTTACAGGATACAAAAAGAGAAAAAGTGTAGCTCACAGAGGTGAATGTAGAAGGCACCCCACTGTTGGGAGCTGGCATGAAAGTTTCCCCCCTCCACATGGAGATACCTGGTACTGACCGTCTGGGAACGCAGGCGGTTAAACAGGGCCACCTTTGTCCCAGATGCTATGCACACTGGAGGGGAATAAAAAAAGAAAGTGAAACCGGAAAAAGAAAATCATTTTCATATCTAACTTAAACATCAAGCTGTTGCGAAACCACACAGCACTCTTTGATTTATGTGTGTGTCGACACATCGAGCAACTCACAATCTGCATTTTTCAAGGACTGTTTCTTCTTGGAGGGCTTGGAGATGACCTTGATCCTCTTGCTGAGGAAGACTCCAATGTTGGCGCTGTTTCCGTACAACATCTTTACAGATAGCATGAAGTGCTTCCTTTTATCTGAGTCACTGATATACAGCGTCTTAGCTGTGCAGAAGTGCTACCCGAGGAAAAGACAAAGGTTAGGGGATTTTTTTTTTTGCTTCCATCATATCTCCTACTGGAGAGCAGGCTCATTAGCAGCATGTGTGCAAAGCGAAAACATGCCCATGTGCAATAATATCAGCCACAGCGTGAACGTGGTTAATAAGGTTGGTTTCTGCAGCAGCAAACAGAGGAAACTGCACAGCAAAGCATCTGTATATCTGACCCCTGTGGTTACTTCTGTTATTTTCCTTAGCGTAGCACTTATGGAGCACTGAGAAAAAGCAAGCAACCTGCTTATTTATCAGATGAGTAAATAATCAAAAGCTGATCTAAACAGATAACATCTCCTCCTTCTCTATCTTAAAGATCCACAGTGAAGAGTGTTGTCAGTGAGACAATAAATCTTCATTTAAAAGAACCATTTTAACATCTGTCAGCCTCTTATCACAAACTGAACACAAATGTAATCATACAAATTGGAACTGGATCCCAGACAGGAAAATTAATAAGACAGCAGACAAACATCGGGCACTTGCCATCGATGAAAGTCATCTTATCTCAGAAAAAACAAACTGCTGATAGCAGTCAACAAGGCGACTATCTGACACTGATCACTGCATCCATAGTGCCATTATAACGACCCACCTTGCCCTCCAGATTGAGCTGCTGCATCTCCTGCTCACTGTTGCCAATTCCAATGAACGCACAAGGCTGGGCCTCCTGCTCAGTGCAGCCCTCCTTCTCCATTTTTTCCAACTTTTTTTGCCATCCGGTGCCCATCAGATACACACACGGTGGAGGACAGAAAAACCTAAGTGACACAAGATGAAGTAAAATGAGACATTTCTCTTTAAACACCATGAAGCTTAACAGTGCCACACAAACCTTTTTTCATTGCCATATGACTTTTGTGCAACTTTTGCGTGTAGAATGAGCACCGTTTGATCATCTTTGTCCTTCAAGTAGTTCCTCATAGCTTCCCTGCAAAGTGGAGAAACATATTAAGGCTTTTAGAGTACTTCTGAATGACAGGATCAACTTTTTTCACCTATATTATAAAGTTTGAGATTGCACGGGGTTGGATGAGTTTCTCACACTCCACCTTGTTAATCGCTGTGGCTGAGGTCGCTCACCAAACTTCCTGCACAACAAAAACATGAGGGCAAAAGTCTTTTACACGTGGTTTTAGTGCTGGGGTTAGTGCAGCAGAAATGTAACATAAGCTTGAGGGAAAGTATGTGAGAAAACAGATTTAACAGAGGCGATGCGATTTTCTTTAAACGTTTTTTGGATTAGAAGAAAATTAGGTAAAATGCTGAAGAAAGAAAGCCTTTGAACAATATGGGAATAGTTTGTTTTAATTAGTTAAACCAAAGTTTATTTCTTTTATTCGGTATGTGACAAAGTTGCAGTTTTTCTCTGAGGGTGTTATGCTAATGTAGTTAACTTGTAAAACAGATTTTACAAATTAAGTCATAATAAGAACCTTAAACTGGGCAAAAAAGTTTCTGAAATAGCTTCAAACTTACTTAATAGGGCAGTTCAATAAACTGTATAGAAAGCAGGCGATACTTCGAAGAATAGTTTTGCACAACTGAGCCCGCACCGAGCCACAAGGTAGTATTATCATGTGCGATATGCCTACTAACAACACCGAAAAACATCCCTCCCCCACCAAAAAAGTAGTACCAACTGCCAATATTTTCCCACATAAAAACAGGTCAGGTTTTGAAAACATACAGCTTTAAATTTCTGCACTTACCCCGTTACAACGGGCGCCATCTTCCGAATAACTCCCCCCCGGAAAAAAAAAAAAAGTCCCAACAATCGCGAGATCCCTCCCCCCAGCTCCCTCACCAAAGCCAAAGGCACAACAGAAGAAGAAGCAGACTGGAAGGAAAAGAAGGGAAAGAAAGAGGGAGGGGAGGGGAGCGTGACGGGGCAAAAGGGGGTGAGAAGAGGGCGAGGGAGGGGCGACGGGCAGAGGGCAGACGCCACAACAACAGGCGTGGGAAAGTTGCAACGTCGCGCGAGAACGGAAAAACTCTCACAATAGACACGCATGAAGGAAGGGCAGTTTTATCGCGAGATCTAGCGCCTTCGCAACTCGCTGTTTTTTTTCCCACAGGGCGCTCGCGCTGTAACTCGATTCCCACGCTCATTGAGCAACGAAGCAGGCTGCACCTTTCTGTGCTGAAGAGCTAGAAACACGGCCACCAGATAGACATGTGTTATATGAACTACAGCACTGGAAATATATAGGAGAGTGGAAGTTTAAAGCACAGACCTTTAATAGGGAGAGTGGAGAAACACAGTGAATGCAGACGCTTTCACACAGCCTGTTACAAGTAAAAGAGGCCAAGAGGGAATATCTACAATAACGTAGATAGAAGGAGGGTCAAAGATTGCTTAACCGGCTTGTGTTGTAATAGCGAGTAAGGCGGCTGGATTTAGATATATGGGAACTACATCACCACATTCAGATTATGATTCTCAGGCACAATGTGTAATATGTGATGAAAAACAAATAAGTAGCTCTTCCTCAGTTACATCTCAATGCAGGATCATTAACCCTTAGGAACCCTTAGAATAATATAGATTTTAGTAGATTTGCAGCGCATCATTACAAAAGATGAGTGCACACTCGGGAGATCAGAGGTGGATGTGGAAAAAGGTGAGCAAATGCATTTCAGAATCAGAAAACTTTATTAATCCCTAAGTAAATTATGTGGTTAGTGTTGGTCCAAGACAAGAACGGTAACAGACTGAACTAAATTAAATAATGCAATATATTACAAAGTTACAAAATATAAGAAATAGCTCTAATATATCAAAATAGCTCAATTATAAATATCCAGAATATTACACAGATAAAATATACCTGATTGATATTTTACTGTAAACTGTAAAACTTTGCTATTTTCACTGTAGAGGATGTTCAAAAGGGTGTAACTATTGTGTATTAGATGGAGGAGTTGTACAGGCAGGAATGATTTCCTGTGTCGTTCAGTGGTGCATGTGGGTATTCTCAGTCTCTCACGAAACGTGCTTTTGTGACTGCCCAGCACATAATGGCCTGGGTAGGAGGTCCTCATGGTGTTGTCCTTATCTTGGACAACATCTGCCTCTCCGACACCACCTTAAAGGAGTCCAGCTCCATCTCCGTAAACATTATTGGCCTTATGGATCAGTTTATTGAGTCTGTTAGCATGTGTGAGCCTCAGTGCTGAACCCCTTCGATGACAGTATCTGTTGACACCATTACCCTGCTACTGCCCTTTTTTAGGTCCACTTCTTCTCTTAGAAAGAGAGAAGTGGACCTAAATAAATAGTTCAAATAAATACGTCATTGTATCAATTTGTTTGTTGACTCTTTATCACTATTGAAATAAAGACAATCAGGTATTAAAACAAATACTGGCACCCTCATCCTCCTATTAGATGCACATGTGGTATAAATTTGAAAATCCCAAGTGATTTTCAGAAAAGCTGACCTCTGAATTTTAGGTCAATGTCACTGGGATTCAAACCTGTGTAAGATTGAATCAATTTGAAAGTCCTACGTCACCTGGTTATTGAGTTGTTGCATTCATAAACTTGGGTGCCCACATCACCTGCCTGCTCGCCCAGTGCCAATACCCCATTGGCCTTTTACAGCTGAGGGGTAAAAATGATCATCATCACTGTAACACCAAATGAGGGAACATCTTTTGGAAGAATGCCTCTCAAATAGAGTTTCAGGACCTGTAGCATTAAAGCTGCTTAGTGGCATGTGCTGGATACCTTATGTTGGTTTTTCCCTTTGCCACATGTCACTGTGTAGCTACACAAATCCCCCATATGACATTTTATTTTTGTTTAGAATTCTTTCACATAAAATACAGAAATAACCACATTATAGGAAATCTCCCTCTATTTTTTTAAATATAGATTTTATTATATAAACTTATTTTCAAATAGTGTGCATAAAAAAAATTAAACAGATAAAAGTTTAACAAAGTAAATGTCAATGTGGAAATGGTGACAGCACTACACTTCAGTAATTCCTCTGAACATTTGCAGCTTATTTAATTTGACAGGACATCTTGCAATGTAACAGAGAAA
>VOQK01042502.1:0-10766 GCA_015052645.1 Benitochromis conjunctus | reverse complement strand
TGTGTGTGTGAAGCTGTATTACCATAGTTGTCTCCTGGATAGACCCAAAGCTGTTAATGAAGATGTTCACTCTGGACTCAACTGGGATACCTGAGAAAAAGACAGACAAACAATGCAATATAAAGTAAGATGATTCCAAAAGAAGGGCATGCATACTGAACAAATTAGTAAACATTCTTTTACTGGTCAGCAAGTTACCCCGTGTGATCATTTAAACCAAGAAAAAAACAAAACAAAAAAACTTTTTACAACTTTAAAAAAAGGTACCAAACAGTACACCTGCACTTTTACATTTTACATGGGATTTAACCATTTTAGAAATAAATACCCGGCAAGCTGTCAGCTAACAGACTGACTTGAGTCCCCCGCCTTCCCTTGGGGATTATCTGTTTTCTACTACAAGCACATCCCTTTCCCTCAATTGCAGAGTGTCACCAAGAGATGGTGCTTTCGTCAAAAAAACTTTGACTTGGATAGTTAGCTATAGATTATTTTCTCAGTATTGTGAGGTCTTTGCCTTATAATATGAAGCCCATTGAGGCCACTGTTTTGATTTGGTGATTAATAAATAAAACTGAACTGAATTTCACATTCTTTTGATGGCTTTGTTGTAAACCTTAGTTTGACCATTCAGACATTTTATAATGCAAAACTAGACAAAAACTCTTTCCAGTAAACAGTTCGTCATTCATCCATTTCAATATAATCCAATAGATACATACAATTTATAGAAAAATAATATTATTCTACACAAGCTTTCTCACATATCCCAAACCAGATGTGGTTTGGGATCTGGTTTCAAAGACTGGTATTTTTCATTTAGCCTATTCTTCATTGGGTTGTTACTTCTTCAGACTTCTGTTTGAATTATGAGCATGTCCTTCATTTTTTCTGTTAGGTTGCAGCTTAATATTTTGACTAATTCTTTAGATTTATTTTAACTGTTATATTGTGCGAAAGTCTTAAGTGACTCATAATTTCCCTATATTTTGCATAAGAGAGGCCAGACTTTTACCAGGTTTTTCTTTTTTTAAGTTCTCTCCAGGCTTTATGAAGCTATTCCAAAGTTGTTCTTTGTTTTTTAAATCATTTTCAGTCCTTTCCTTGGAATGTTTTTTAGCTAACCTAAGTGTATTAGGCCAGTGTTAACTTGATAGATAACACTGTATAACTCTTTTCAGCTGTTTGGGCTGCATCTTATGGGGGCAGGCCTGGGTCATTGGAAACGTGAGCAAACAAACAAAGCAACCTCATGCTTTCACAAACACGGGACACGGGATCGGTGCTGTGGCTGCAGTGATGTGGACGCTGCACCGGTCTGTTGTGGTGAAGAGAGAGCTGAGTGTAAAAGCAAAGCTCTCAATTTACCGGTCGATCTACGTCCCTACCCTCACCTATGGTCACGAGCTGTGGGTGGTGACCGAAAGAACAAGATTTCAGATACAAGCGGCAGAAATGGGCTTCCTCCAAAGGGTGGCTGGACTCTCCCTTAGAGATAGGGGGAGAAGTTCAGCTATCCGGGAGGGGCTCAGAGTAGAGCCGCTGCTCCTTCACATCGAAAAGAGCCAGTTGAGGTGGTTCACGCATCTGACAAGGATGCCTCCTGGGTGAGGTGTTCCAGGCATGTCCCACCCCGGGGCAGACCCAGGACACGCTGGAGAGATTATATCTCTCGGCTGTCTGGGAACGCCTTGGTGTTCCCCCAGACAAGCTGGAGGAGGTAGCTGGGGAGAAGGTCTGGGCTTCTCTTCTGCTTAGGCTGCTGTCCCAGTGACCTGGCCCCGGATAACTGGAAGAAGATGGATGGATGGATGGATGTAATACATTTAACAAATTGTGTCGTTAAAGTATTTATTTATTTATTTATTCATTGTCAAGATTCAAACAGTTCCTGCAGTTTCCAATAAATTTTGCAGGGTTTATTCCCTTCAGGTTGAGGGGTCATATGATGATGATGAAGCTTTGCACAATCCCAAGAAATGTTATAGAAAATGTATAAAATAGGTGTCATTTGTTAATAATTATTAATCTATTGATTGCATAGTTTAAAAAAATTGTATCTGTGTGGGCTGGGAGCGCTATTTCTATGGTTTGTTTTGAACACCAATAACTGTTAATTCTCCCCAACCTGTCAGCACATTGAGTTTTTTGTGTATACAGTATCTCATAAAAGTGAGTACACTCCTCACATTTTTCTAAATACTTTATTCTACTTTTTTTCATGGGACACCATTGAAGATATGACACTTTGATACAATGTAAAGTAGTCAGTGTACAGCTGTTATACCAGTGTACATTTGATGTTACCTCAAAATAACCATACAGCCATTAATGTCTAAAGTGCTGGCAACAAAAGTGAGTACACTCCTAGGTGAAAATATCCAAATTGTCCCAAAAATGTCAATATTTTGTGTGGCCATCATTATTTTCCAACACTTAACTCTGTTGGGCATGGAGTTCATTGGAGCTTCACAGGGTGCCACTGGAATCCTCTTCCACTCCTCCATGATAACATCATTGAGCAGGTGGATGTTAGAGACCTTGCACGCCACCACCTTCAATTTGAGGATGCCCCACAGATTCTCAATAGGGTTTAAGTCTGGAGACATGCTTGGCCAGTCAATTAGCTTTACCCTCAATTTATTTAGCAAGGCACTGGTTTTTTGGTGGTGTGTTTGGGGTCAGTATCACGTTGGAATACTGTCCTGTGGCCCAGTTTCTGAAGGGAGGGAATCGCTTCAGTATGTCACAGTACATGTTGGCATTCATGGTTCCCTCAATGAACTGTAGCTCCCCAGTGCCAGCAGCACTCATGCAGCCCAAAACAATGACATCCCACCACCATGCTTGACTGTAGGCAAGACACACTTGTCTTTGTACTCCTCACCTGGTTGCTGCCACACACCCTTGATACCATCTGAACCAAATAAGTTTGTCTTGGTCTCGACAGACCACAAGTAATCCATGTCCTTAGTCTACTTGTCTTCAGCAAACTGGTTGTGGGCTTTCTTGTGCATTATCTTTAGAAGAGGCTTCGTTCTGGGATGACAGTCATTTGATGCAGTGTGCTGTGTATGGTCTGACCCCTTCAACCTCTGCAGCAATGCTGGCAGCACTCATACATCTATTTTCAAAAGACAACCTCGCTGAGCACTCAACTTCTTTGGTCAACCATGGCGAGGTTTGTTCTGAGTGGAACCTGTCCTGTTAAATTGCTGTATGGTCTCGGCCACTGTGATGCAGCTCAGTTTCAGGGTGTTGGGTATATTCTTATAACCTAGGCCATCTTTATGTAGAGTAACAATTCTTTTTTTCAGGTCCTCAGAGAATTCTTTGCTATAATGTGCCATGTTAAGCTTCCAGTGACCAGTATGAGAGAGTGTAAATGGTAAATGGACTGATTCTTATATAGCGCTTTTCTACTTTCCTGGAGTACACAAAGCGCTCTATACAACATACCCCATTCAACCTGTTCTCCATCTGAACCTGAGACCTTGTAAAACTAATGTGTCACATAACACCAGGGGGGGAAATGGCTAATTGGGCACAATTTGGACATTTTCACTCAGGGGTGTACTCACTTTTGTTGCCAGTGGTTCAGGCAATAGTGGCTGTGTGTTGGCTGGTTTTTACGTTTTTAAGTGTATATTGAACAAGGCTCCCTCCCATTAACTCTGTCACCACTGCCCCATTAAAGATAAATACATACATACATAAATAAATACATAAATGAATAAATAAAACACATCATTTTACTCTATTTGACTCATACTGTTCAATCTAAAATATCAACAAACCAAGTGAAGTTTAATTGAAGAAACCATAACACAATAAATACTACTGATATTTCCATCAGAACTTAGAATTCTTTAGTGTGGAAAGTGTTTTATGTGTTTTATGTTGTTATTTAGAAATCACTCTATACATTTTGACTGCCATAAGAAACCTTGATGGGACCATGTTAAACAAATACCCCTGACTGCCTTCTTTCACTAAATCATCACTAAAATTAGAAATATCCTGACTCAGTGATGCTGACAAATTGTTTCTTGCTGAATTATTGTGATTCCTTACTATCTAGTACTTGTATTAATAAGGACTCAAAAGTTTCATCTCAATATATCATCCTGCTGTCAGACTAAATCAGGGATTATACTTTCTGTCTCCACTAAGGTTCGCTTGATCCCAGTGTATTAGGAGCTGGGGTGTGTGTGTGTGGTGTTTTTGTGTTTGTTTTCTTTTTTCGGCACAGGTAGGTGGGGTTGTGATTCGTGGGAACGTCTGGTGTATAGTACTGTCGCTTTCACGAGTCGTAACGTGTTTTTGTAAACTCTCAAAATTGAGTCAATGACCTGCTATTGAAGATTCATTTTCTTGCCAGTTTTCCCTTCCACCAGCCTGTCCTGCTGCCCACCCACCTGCCTGTGGCTCTGGTGATTGTTTACTCGGTCTGAACGGAGATCTACCTTGCCCACCAGTGCCACACCTTGCCTTCACGCTACTCGCCTGTGCCTTTAGTTACAAATCTCTGCCCGAGTCTGTATTTCAGTTTGTGCCAAGTAAGCTCTCTGACTCTCCTTTTCTGCATATGTTTTTGCTCTCAATTTTTGGAGTCAGTCCATAACTCTTTTTTGTCCTTCTTCCTTAGATCGTTCAAGTACGCTGACAGTTTTCCCGCACATCCCGGCTCTGTGCTTTTTTCTCCCTGTTATTGTAAATGTAACCTGTCACTGTAAATAGACCCCACCATTGTAAATACCCCGTCACTGTAAATAAACATTATTCACTGTAATTCCCGAGCCGTCCACCCCCAGGGTTACCCAACACAGTGATGTAAATTATCATCATAAGACTATAAGTATGAGGGACCATGCAAACATACCTGTCTGGGTTTTTTTTTGTGACCATGTGAACTCAGAAAATTTACATTTCACCAATTACACATGTGCTCAGGTTTTTAAAGGTAGAATGTGAGGCAGAGCCTTTAGCTGTCAGGCTCCTCTCTCATCCAAATTGGAACCTGCCTGCAATTTGGATCAAGTAAACCCATTTTACTTTTCAAAACCTTCCTTCTTATATAAAGCTTGTAGTTAGGACTAGCCCTGTAGAGGTGCTTTAAATCTCCATGCCTCTTTTCATTTCTTGTACATATACATGCCACCACTGCATGACCATTGTGTTCTAGATCACATAGTTTGTTTTGCCACTATACAGAGTGGAGGTGAACACTGTACAATTGAATTAGTTCCCTGAACTTAAAACAATTATGCAAACTCATTGCCCCACAAAACAAAGTAAAGCTAACTTAAAATCATTAACTTAGGACAACACTGATTGCAAGTACACAGTACTAAGAATAACTTGATTTGTCTGACAAACAAGTTCTACTAAATTAAAAACAATGTTTGGTAACTTACTATTTTAATTTTGCTTACTCATAAATTAAATGCAGCATTGTTTTATCATCCTTGAACTAAAGAGATTTCTAGTGCAACACTTAATATAACACTGTAATGTAAAAATGATTCAAAAATAATTAACAACACTTCTGGTAATTGAGCTAAAATCAGCTGAACTTTTATTTTCAAATGCAAAACAGTATATCAGCCAACTTTCTGGACACTGTTTTGCTCAGTAACAAACAAATGTATTGCCACCATTGTAGCTTGTGTTATTTACATTTTAAATATCATCAAATTTAAATTTTATATTTAGTTATTAGACAATTTAAACCTTTAATAACCTTACAATAAAAAAAAAGTCTTAGATTTAATTATTCTGAAACTAAGTTTAGGCTTTCCACAACTTTGTATTGCAACTTACATTACTGATATAATCAAAATAAAATGTATTTATTGTTCAATCACAAGTGCAGTCCTTAGATCAAACAACGCATTTGTTTTGCATTCAAACACAGAAGCTTAGTATGTTGTAATATTTTAAGGATGGCTTGTTTCCAGTCCAGCCATTACTGTTTGAATGACTGTCGTGGATTTAGGTGATCCAAATGTAAGTGCAGAAGAAGGTCTTTAACTTCCCTTAAGTACAGTGGCAGTGGATGTGGGTTGGAGATGCAATGAGCCTGCAGGTGACCATCTTCACTGACTGCACCATCTGTGACAGAGGACTCATCTCTCCTGCTGTCCTGCAAGCAAACGATCATATATTTTAGAACATTTTTTTCTGCATTTGCTATAGAACAGACCCCAGTTTAGACAATCACAGGCCCCCTCCCCACCGGAAAGGTGACATTCAATGTCCCACTTGTCAGTCTGGACAGCCCTGACCACCACCCGACACACAATAATGTCATGAAAACATATTTTTAAAAAGGGCTATGCAAACATGGCCAATAACTTTCATTCTGATGATCTGCAGAATGATTTGGGCACAAGACAAATTTCACTGTTCAAAAACTTGCAGACTTCACTATATACAGTGCAGACAGTGTGGACCCTCTAAACTAAGTTTTTGAGATATGATCTGTCAAGAAATGCAGACCAAACTGTTGTTTGCTTGTATTTACTTACACAGCATGTCTTGTAGAATTAACCAGAGTCATCAGCAACAGCACAGAGCAGTCATATCTCAAGTCTAATAAGAGAAGACAGGAAAAGATCAGTAAAGAAACAACTTCCCCAAACCAAAGCACAAATGAAACAATTAGTAAGACAGGTTGATCTAAAGTATGATTAAAGTTCAGCCTGATTAATATAAATGTCACTGACAATTACTAATACATTGGAAAACCAAAATACTCACCACTCAGCTGATGTCTTTGTGTCCAGCAGCTCCTTTTCTAGACTTGTAAGAGTTTGATGTAATGTGGGGAGTGCTGGTCCGAGCCTTAGAGACAGTAAGAAGCAAGCAGAGGGAGAAAAACAAGAAAATTATTTAGAAGCTGATTTGATCCTTAATAGATCAAAGGTCAATGGAGACCTCATATTAAATATCAATATATCAAATCAGATCAAATTAGACTAGCACATATAGAAATAAATACACCATCTACTACTGTGTGTGAATGTGTGGTACTGCCACTCTCAGTTTACACCTAGAGATATGTTTTTAAAAAAAAAGACAGCCTCATTTAAATATAATCATTACATGCTTGTTAAAAGCTAACTTCCGATATATAAAGTTTCTAATAAGCACAATGAGCAGATAAAACATTTGGCAGTGTTTATATGTAACATAGGCAAGCCCAAATGTTTCTTATGATTCAACTGTGAGATTTAACTTAATTCTTTAGAAGGACAAGCTAAATTACTTTATTTTCAACAGTAAAGCCAACCTAGACTTTAACCATTTAACAGGCTGCTAATCTGGTTTATGTCTTTGGACTTTCACAACAAAACCTGTATCTAAACACATTTTTAAACAAAACAAATACTATTGTTATTATTATTATTTAAAGTGTAATTAAACAGAAATGTTCATTAAATGTAAAAGCAGTTTACTTATGTTGTTAAAGAAAGGCTATATTTGACATTAATAGATGCCACAGATGTCCAAAAGCTACCACAAAGCATTAAAATAAATCCAGGGGTTAAGAATATATAGTTCATATGTTATAAAGGTTTATATGGGTTGAAAACAAGCCCCGCCCCCTTATGGCTGCACCTTCCGAAAAAGTTTGGTCTGGGCTCTTATCTAGTAGCTGCTCACTTTTCTATTTCAAACAATCAACAGCAAATTTCACTGAGAGATTTTTATATAAGGTTTTTAAAGCTGTGGGGTTAATTTTTAAGTAACATGAGCCGAGAGGCAGCAGCAATACTAGGCGAACCCTAGCTAGCTAGCAACTTCGTAAACCTGGTGAGAAGCCACAAAAACAGTTTGAATAAGAGTAAACATTTACTCACCAAATCAGTTCATCACATAAAGGATCACAGCAAAGACAACAATAATCTCTTGAGCTGAAGCTTCCCCAGGTTTGCTCAACAAATTCAAAAAAAAAATGCGGGCACCATGAACATGGGGGGCGGAGGAAGGTAGTGACGTGGCATTTTCAAACCATAACGTCATATCCTTCCGCACTGAGAAGCAAAATTTCCAGCTTACTTAGTTTTTCTAAGTTAAGACAACTCAAATTGAGTTGATCAGCTTTTATTGAATGAAAAGTACTGGTAACTGACTTAAACAGAGTTCTAAAAACAAATTGATAAAAAATTGAGTTCAGTCTACTTAATATTTTTAATGCAACACAATATTAGATTTTACAGTGCAGATGAACAGAATCAACTTTTGGGGAGAGTTGTAATTTGTAACATAAATTACTGAGACTTGCTTGGAAATAATGTGTTATTAAAAGGAAGCCTTGGATTTTCTGTCAACACCCAGCCAATAGCAGGAGTGTCCATCATGGCTACATCAACCACATCAAGCTGCTACAACCAAACACAAACAACCGTTTTATGTCCTAAATATATTGTCCTAACCTGTCTGCATAATAACGTATGCTATCTTGTGCCTCATCGTCCATCGTAGAGTTTTTTGTTTCTTTGAAAAATATTTTTCAAAACATTACAATATTGTGTTTATGATTAGAATTATGCCTTGAATTAAATGTGATACATGTACATCCAGATAAGAAATACATGAATCTATCTATTAGCTACATTTCATTTATTGTTTGTAGGGTTACAAAAGGCTGGAGCCTAGTTGGCTTTCCACATGAGATATACTTTGGATATTTGACCAGTCAATTTTAGGGACTAACTCACACTAGATTTTCCACTTAGAAAATCTACACTAGATTACTTTTACTTTTATGCTCACACGTAACATCTCAGCTTTTTTTTCCCCCCAAAGCACACTATCTGCTAATTCGGCTACTAATTACAGTACTCTGCAAAAGTTTTAGGCAGGTGTTAAAAAATGCTGTAAACAAAGAATGCTTTCAGAAATATAAATGATTGTTTATTGGCCCCAAATGTATTCTGCAGCAGAATGACGACACCAACCATACAGCCAGAGAGATTAAGAACTATCTTCAGCGTAAAGAAGAACAAGATGTAGTGGAAGTGATGGTATGGCCCCCACAGAGCCCTGATCTCATCATCATCGAGTGTGTCTGGGATTACATGAAGAGACAAAAGGATGTGAAGAAGACATCATCCACAAAAATCTGTGGTTAGATCTCCAAGATGTTTGGAAAAACCATTCCAGCCGAGTTCTTTCAAAAACTGTGTGCAAGTGTACCTAGAAGAATTGATGCTGTTTTGAAGGCAAAGGGTGGTCACCCCAAATATTGATTTGATTTAGATTGCTCTTTTTTCATTCACTGCATTTTGTTGATTGATGAAAATAAATGAATAACACTTCCATTTTTGAAAGCATTCTTCGTTTACAGCATGTTTTCTCACCTGCCTAAAACTTTTGCACAGTACTGTATATTTACAGCATTCGCTCATTGTGTCTTTAGGGATTTGCTAGCTTAGCTTAGCTTGTAGCCAACTTGCTAGCAGCACAGCCTCTTCATCTGTCCCGCCTATATTTTCCTCTTTTGCACCCCTGAAAAAACGTACCTAGCCAGGCCCCTGGCTAGTTGGTGCAAATAAAGATCGAGTGGCTCACTCCAGCTATCGGAGCCATTTTTGGGGTTTGGTACATTATCTGTGCCACTAGGCATCACTTTTTGTGTTTTACGATATGGTGTGTATATGTGAATGTATTTAAAGTAGACACACGTAATTAGCGGCAGGTGTTGTTTGAAAGGAGCAAACAGTTTGTGACCGCTGCGCTGTTATGATAAATGGTGTTGGTTAAACAGAACTGTGGAACAACAAATACGACTGATGGAAGTGGAATAGAGATGTTAAATGGAGTACGGCTGGAGTTATTGGAATGTACACTGTAAAAAATATCCGTATATTTAACAATGAAAAACAGTAAAAGTACGACAGGAAAAACATGTCAACTGTAAAACAGTTTAAAACTGTTGATTTGATGTGAAATTTCCATAAATGAATTAATGGGTGAAAACCGTAATATGTACATATTTTCTATGAAAAAAACACATAAACCTACTGTAAATCACTTTTGCATAGTTTTTTTAACGTAAGATTTTAATAAAGTTTATAACAGCCAAACACAATTTTTTTTTACATTTATTTATGGAAAAAATACAGGTTTTAATTGCTGAATGTAAGCATGGTTGTGCTGGTAATGGATACATGCTGTAACATGACTTTGTGATTTTTGCATTAATTTAATATAATAATAATAATAATGGAGTAGATAGTGGTTTTCAAGAAGCCCAAAGCACTTTACATTAAATCCATTCTTAATTCATAGCACATTTAACACAACTTGAGAGACCTACAGCTAATGATAGACATATTATATTATTGAGTGAATTCATATAATCCCAAAAGTGTTAAAATAATAATCTGTTGTCTGTTCTATTAACTCATAGTTAATGATCATATGGAGAAAAAAGATTTTAAAAGCACCTCAGCCCCAAACTAGGCGTTTTCCCCCTGAAGTCTAGAGCACCTCACATCAAGGCGCCTGAATTCAAACGGGCCAATCAGCGCACTGCATCAGGCTCCACAGCAGACAGCGTCTGTACAGCTCCACACAAGTTTTGCTTTGGACTACGGCAGCACGCTATCGTCATTTTCATGGACTTGCTTCTCATTTTTTAAGTTTAACCTCTGCCACGGCTCGTCTTCAGTTACTACGGTAAGAAAATAATCCAACTTGGTTTATTTATCAACAGTAGTGTGTTGCAGGCAGTGAAGGCGCAAATGATAAATTTA
>VOQK01042497.1:0-16227 GCA_015052645.1 Benitochromis conjunctus | reverse complement strand
TTCACAGCCAAGTGTGAAGTGATGGGAATGAGAATCAGCACCTCCAAATCCGAGGCCATGGTCCTCAGCCGGAAAAGGGTGGAGTGCCCACTCCGGGTCAGGGACGAGTTCCTGCCCCAAGTGGAGGAGTTTAAGTATCTCGGGGTCTTGTTCACGAGTGACGGGAGAAGGGAGCAGGAGATCGACAGACGGATCGGTGCTGTGACTGCAGTGATGCGGACGCTGCACCGGTCTGTTGTGGTGAAGAGAGAGCTGAGTGTAAAAGCGAAGCTCTCAATTTACCGGTCGATCTACATCCCTACCCTCACCTATGGTCATGAGCTGTGGGTAGTGACCGAAAAAACGAGATCGCGGATACAAGCGGCGGAAATGGGCTTCCTCCGAAGGGTGGCTGGCCTCTTCGTTAGAGATAGGGTGAGAAGTTTGGCCATCCAGGAGGGGCTCAGAGTAGAGCCACTGCTCCTCCACATCGAAAGGAGCCAGTTGAGGTGGTTCGGGCATCTGACAAGGATGCCTCTTGGGTGAGGTGTTCCAGGCATCTCCCACTGGGAGGAGGCCCCAGGGCAGACCCAGGACATGCTGGGGAGATTATATCTCTCGGCTGGCCTGGGAACACCTTGGTGTTCCCCCGGACAAGCTGGAGGAGGTGGCTGGGGAGAGGGAGGTCTGGGCTTCTATGCTTGGGCTGCTGCCCGGCCCCGGATAAGCGGAAGAAGATGGATGGATGGATGGATATTACACAAGACACTTTTCTTAAAAGTAATGCAGTATGTAAGTTAATGAAAAATTGAATAATAAAAAAATAATAATAATTTGCTCAATGAGTCACTATTTCTGATGCTGTTCACTAAATTTTGCCCAACTTTTAACCAGCTAAATGAACACATGGTGAAAACATAGCAGGTTTAAATATATGAGTGGTTGTAATTTTAACATAAGGCTTGCAACTCTCTGCTCTGAGCTATTGGGAAGTAAGTTTAGTAAAACAAGCTGTCTGTAAATCCAGGTATGTTTTTCCCATATTCTAAAATTATCTACATGATTCTGTTCCAGACATTTATTTTTAAATATAAGTGTTCCATCAAATGATAATAACAAAAACACAATATGTCTGTTGAGTGGTCAACAGAGCTGAAGTCTGTTTACCATTAAAATCAGTTAAAACTTGTAAGTTTGTAAAGACTGGGACCAGACACACTGTTCTTGTGTATAATTTTGGGAGTGTTTATTGATGGCGCACACATATAGTTTTCACGGTTCAGCACCCCGTCCACCAACTTTCCAGATGGCTGCACGCACACACTCCTCCCTCCCTGCTCTCCGATTTCACTATAAAAAGGGAAACATTGCTAAGATAATCATCATCACCTGTCCCTCCAACCTCCCTGCCGCTGCCCCCTTGATCTCACTGGACCACCCCTCCCCCGCAGCTGAGCCAGGAACCACACCTCCACCACACCGTTGAACAAGAAAAGTCTCAGTACACAAGCCTTTATTTACATTGTGTGCCAAAAACAGTGTTCAAAGTACAAATCTGTTTATATTATCTATCTAACAGTATCTTGGATTAAATATTAGCCAGCCTGTTTTTGCTGAAACAATAAAACAATAAAAAATTAGTAGTCAGTAAAACCGAAAACACACCGCGTGATCTTTTTGAATGTACGTAATTGTCTAAAGCTTTCTTTCTTTAGCAAATTGCAAGGATGAATTAGAGATCATGTGTCTGTAGTATCCATGCAGCCATGCTGAATTGCATATCTTAAACTCAACCTCTTTTTCATCCACAAACACACATACACAGATACACACACAAACACACACACCTTTTTTATGTGGTTGTGATCAAAGTACAAACCAGCCTGAGGATTTTGAACACGGCTTACAGAGGGGAAAAGTATCGTTTTGACGATTGTACAGGTATTTCAGTTTTTTGTGGGGTTATTTTTGTTTTTATTGAAGATAAATTGTTGTTAAATTATTGGTGCTATATTTGATTATGTTTCAAGACTTTTTACAAACCACTAATAACAAAGGAAAACATTTTTGGAGATGAGGAGGATGACGTGTACAGCTCTTATCCTTGGTCCTGCAATTATATTTGCGAAAATTATGCTGCCGAATAATATTTTTTTAAATGACCAATCTCATCCCAATCAAACTTTTTTTTTTATTGTCAAACAGTGTTGCCTTCTTTTATGAATAACAATAATACAAACATATTTGCTAACACGTGATACCTGTTTCATTTGATTTTTAGCACTCCAGTGTCGCTCTTCATGGATGGAATATTTCTTAAGCCTCTGCTCAGAAGAGTCACTGCTTTGGTTTTCCAACACATTGTGGTCATACTTCTCCTGACACTCGTTTGCAAAGGTAACTGTTAAATAAGCATAAGTGATAAGTAATAAGTGTTAAGTTTAACTGTTAAGGTTTGATTCTTGGAAACAGAAAGAGAGAAAACCAAAACAGTGAATAATTGCTGACTCCACCCATTTAATCACTTCTAGAAGTCATGTTTTTTTTCCTCCTTTACTATCTTTATTCGTCAATGAAAGTAACTTATTTGAACAGGGCAAAGCAAACACGACAACGAGAAAAAATAGAATTTTAATTTAAAATAGATTTACTTTTTCCCAGGGCATTCACAGCCATTAATAGCAGCGGCTGGTGATGACATTGTTTTGCCATGCCAGCTGGAACCTCCTGTGGATGCTGTTCAGATGACAATCGAGTGGGGAAAACCTGACTTGAACCCCAGATTTGTGTTTGTGCGGCACAATGGACAGGAGCTTCAAACTGACCAAAACGCAGCCTACAAGGGAAGAGTGTCTCTGTCCATCGATAAGCTAAAGCATGGAGATGTTTCACTGAAGCTGTCCAAAGTGAAAGTCTCTGATAGTGGAAGATACAGATGCTACATTCCAAAACTGAGTAAAGAAGTTTTTGTTGAGCTTCTTGTTGGTAAGTAAATAAATTACTCTGCTATATCTTCTTCGTGAGCTATGACCAGGTTTAAATACTGCTGCTTCGTCAAATTACCGCTGTCTCAGTTACATTCATGTTGTTCGTTTGACTAGGTTTGTGGACATTGTCTGACAGATTTCTCACTCTCAGCTTGTCACAACTCAACTAGTGTGATGTAATGATGACACATTTAAGGACATTAATTTATGTTACAGGTTTTTTACTGCCTAAGTGTGTGCTATGTAGGCATATATGTACTGTAGGCACTGAGTAGAGTTTTATTGCTTAAACCAGCAAATAAAAGCGAAAGACTAGTGAGTCAAAACTGATTAGTGTGTGAGTAGCTTTGGACAACAAAACGGGACACCTTGAAGAGGAGTTGGATGTGTGTTAAGAAAAAATGAAACAGTACAGCACAGATGACGGATGAAATTGCAATTTATAACCAAATGCAAACAAACACAAACAGTGGCTGACGGGAATGAGAAGAAGAAAACCAACACTTAAGACTTAAAGAAATCTTGATTGAAATCAAAGGGGAACAGTATAAGATGAGCCAAAATAATCAAAAGCTTTAAATGAATACAGACAAACTCATACAGGTGATTACTGGTGAGTAATCCTACCCTAAAGTCAAGTCAGTTTATGGGTATAGCACATCAAACATTAGAGACATGGCCAAAATGACCCACAGCAAGTAAACCAAAGTAAAGTAAATAAATAAAACAAGCAAGAACAAAAAACAACAAGTAAAATTTAAAAATATTAGAAGGAATGATACAGTACTCTAACTGACACTACAAATTAAAAACGCCATGAATATGAACACTATGAATTAAAAATGGGGTCACATTTAAGAACAATAGTTAATGTGCTGGTTTCATGTTTTTAATGGTTTATTCTAAGTCAAACCAACAACATATTTTGGTGTTAGGGTAAGTGGACACTGGAGTTTGTTATAGTTTTAGTGCTTAAACCAGCAAGTAAATACTGAAGTCAATTAGTGAGTGAAAAAATAAAAAACAAAGCAGCATCACAGTGTACACAGCAACGAAGAGTGTAACACAAAGTTCTCTCCTGACTAACAAACCCCTCCAACCAACAAATATGGACTTTGTAATTTTTTATAAAAAAATAAAACAAAAAATGTCCATTTCATGCTTTGCATCTCCGAAGGTTGAAATGTACACTCATTACACTCATGCAGAAGCTGCAACAGCAGTGAGAGATTTTATTTCAAGTCAACATGAAAATAATCATAAGAAAGTGTTTAAATAGTGTTTAAATGCTACCAACATGTGCCACTTTTAAAAGATTATTTCTGTAAATAATGATTCATGAAAAAAAGGATAATTTACATTGATAAAAATATCTCTTTTCTTTTTGTCGTCAGGTGCTTCCTCCAAACCTGGTGCCAACTTAGCAGGACTCGATAAAGCCATCAGTGGAGTGGTGTTACAGTGTGAGTCTGCAGGCTGGTATCCAGAGCCTGAGCTGCTGTGGTTGGACGGTGAGGGAAACCTCCTCTCTGCTGGACCTACAGAGACCCTCAGAGGTCCTGATGACCTCTATACTGTCAGCAGCAGAGTGACTGTGGAGAAGAGACACAGCAACAACATCACCTGCAGAGTCCAACAGAGGAACACCAACCAGAGCAGAGAGACACACATACATGTTCCAGGTGGAAGAAAAAAACAATGAAATAAATTTAAAAAAACTTTAAAGTAAATGGAGGTTTGTTGTGCTTTTAAAATATACTTGTTTTTAATGTTTCAGATGATTTCTTCATGGTTCCAGTAGGATGTGTGGTTCCTGTCACCTTCAGTGTGATTTTGTGCCTCATATTGGTTCTTGCAGTCGTCATTTTTATGTGGAAATGGAGACAGAACAAAATTCGTGAGTCAATAATATATTTGATGTATTTATACATTAATTTCATATCAGAGTTCTGGGAAATCGTGCTGTTTTGAACTACATAAATGCAAAAAAAATTAATTATTTTTATTTTTATCTATTTATTTTTCCACAGTGATGAAAACTCATTTCGCTGCTACTACAACATGTCAATCGTTGCTGGCAGATTTGGGCAACAAAAATGGAAAACTTGATGAAGAGTTGAAAATGTGTGAAGAAAAACAAAACAATGCAGTGCAGAAGATGATTGATGTTCTGACGGAGATTTTGATCCAAATAAAGAAGCAGAAAGAAGAATTTATCAGCCAAACACAGAAGGCGGAAAGACTGGCTCAGGAGAATGACGAGAAGATTAGATCGGTTACAACACAAGAAGATAAAGCAAAGGGATACTTCAAACTAAAAGAAATCATGATCGACGTCAAAGAGGAATTAGATAAGATAAAACAAAATAATCAACAGTCTGAATTTAATACAGACAAGTTAATGCAGATGTTAAATGTCGAAGTTTCTACAATGACAGAAAGGAAAAATGAACTGGAGAACCACTTAGTGCAAATAAAAAGACAGATGGAGGAAATAGAGAGTAAGAGAAATGAGATCCAATCTCAGTTTGAGAATCTGCTACGACAGAGAAAATGTAAAAATATTATAAGGGAAAAAAATAAATGTTTAAATGACACAGTAGTGTAACTGATACTGTTAATTAAAACTAGTGTGCAATTTAAAAGGACAGTGAGAAGATGCATGGGAGTTGAATACTGTTAGTGAGGTAGATGACCTGATGTGGAAATGAGGCTGTTCTGGAGTTTTGGAGCTTCATCTGAGAAAGCCTGGTTGGCTGACAGACAGTTAGCATTTTGAAATGATTAGCAGACCTAAGCAAGTGAGATCAGACATACAATTATAAATGTTCTCATAGATAACCAAAGAAAGTCGATGAAGCATTAAAGCATTTAATTTTTGGTATTTTGGGCAATCCAGAACATGGCAAACTGCATAAATACAGTTTTTTTTTTATATAAAAGCAAGAACGACGTCGGCTGTTCATAGAAAGAAATAAACTATATTTAAAAGTCTTAAGCCTACTTTAATTTTAATTTAATCTTTAAATTATGACGCTAAGGTCCTAAGATATGAATATATGAGTATTTAGAAGTATTATTACTGTTGAGTGGGTTTTTAAGATCAGTCGGCATACTCATGCTGAGCAATATTTAGTTTTACTTATTTTTGAATCTTCTACTTACTGTTAGGAGTTACTATGAGGTATCTGTGAATGTTTTTGGTCATCCAGGTTGTGGTTGTATTAAACATCAGCTTGAAGCCAACTGGAGTTCTTTTTTAGGTTCATGAAAACATGTCACCTGTCATCTGAGAGCTGACCCCAACAGGGTGGGGGAAGAGAGTGAGGGGGGATGACACACAGGGAATGATCTGTGGATCGACTCAAACCCACTGCAGGGCAGTGTTACTTTCATAGACCAATCATTGTCTCTGTGGTTATTATCCTGGAGCCAACAGGGGGTGAAGGCCAGATTGGTGAAAGATAGGAGAAGAAAGCGAAGGAATATTAGAAGAAAAGTGACAGAAAAACACAGAGAAGAGAATGGGGGTGGGGTTTTGACACGTTTGTCACAAATAAAAATGAGATAAAAATGTTCTGGAGACATGAGATCCAATCAGAACTAATTGTGTAGAAAGGCAATAAGATGCATATATTTGATCTGAGAAATGGCACAGGATATATTTAGGCTTTCTTTGTGTATTTATTTTTTGTTATAAATAACCCTATGCCGCCTGTTTCTCATAAAAAATACAACAACATGTCAATGCTTGGGAGGAAGAGAAGAGCAGACATATGGATACATTTCACATTAATGTTAAGGGAAATCAGACACTTTGTAAACTGTGTGGATCAACGCTCACTGGTAAAAACACAACAAACTTTTACACTTTATATTTTAGTCAGCTGGATCAAATTTAGATTTATTCTATTATAATTCAATATTATTTAGTGAAATAAAATTAGAATACAATTAGAAGATGTTTTAGTCAAAACTTTTTGACTAAAACTAAATGAGAATTTGCTGTCAAAATTAACAGTGTGAGGCAAAAATGGTGGAACTGTGGAAGAAATTAGTTATGCCTCATGGCTGTCAGTGTGGTACAATCAGAGCCAGCACAAATGGTGGTTACTCATGTGCAGGACATCACATCATCATCATGATTTGGTTTTGAACTAAACATTGTACACACCATTCTTCCACCCATGCAGTCCTCTACTCCACTGATTGTACTGACTACGCACGCCATGGTTTGTGTAAGGTTTCTATTTTCTTCTGTTTACTTTACT
Organism: Benitochromis conjunctus; assembly: GCA_015052645.1. Classification (NCBI taxonomy): domain Eukaryota; kingdom Metazoa; phylum Chordata; class Actinopteri; order Cichliformes; family Cichlidae; genus Benitochromis; species Benitochromis conjunctus. The sequence goes on along the minus strand of VOQK01042497.1, from coordinate 8,990 downwards.
AGATTTTTGGACAACATTTTTATACATCTTTGGGTTTTTGGCTGTGCAGTCCGGTGGCGTGCAGTGAGTTAATGAGTGAGCAGAGATTTTTAAATGAGATCATCTTTTTTAATGATTAAAAGTGATTTTACATTTCACTTTCCCCAGAGAGCACTGTGTAAGAAGTGAAGTAGTAAGTCACTTATATCATGAGTACATGTTTGCCCAGTTTCATGCAGAGACAGGCACACAGGCATCTGCTCGTCCTCTTGAAACAGTGAAATATTAAAACCGCAGGAATGATGATGTGTGGTGCATGTAGGGTCATATAGAGGTCAAACAGAGGTCATACAGAGGTCAGAGGGTACCTTGGCATAGAAAGAGATGTACACCTGCAAGCACAATCACTTGCAATGTAATAAATTAATCTAAAAATAAACTAATTAAAAATAATTTATTATGTACAAATTGATATTAAAACAGGAGTTGGGGTGTGAACACGCTTAGTTTAAAGTGTTAATTATAATTTAGCAATGAGGAAATTGTTTAATGGTTAAAATGGTTATACATGGTTTTATAATAATCAATCCCATCGAAAGGAGCCAGTTGAGGTGGTTCGGGCATCTGACAAGGATGCCTCCTGGGGGCCTCCTGGGTGAGGTGTTCCGGGCATGTCCCACCAGGAGGAGGCCCCGGGGCAGACCCAGGACACGCTGGAGAGATTATATCTGTCGACTGGCCTGGGAACGCCTTGGTGTTCCCCCGGACAAGCTGGAGGAGAACGAGGTCTAGGCTTCTCTGCTTAGGCTGCTGCCCCCACGACCCGGCCCCGGATAAGCGGAGGAAGGTGGATGGATGGATGGATGGATGGAGTTCCAGAATGTCTTCTCATTTAAGACAGATTAAAATGAATTTATGGCTCTCATGTCCTCTTTTACCTAAGACATGAAAACATGATATTGTGTTTTATTATTAATATAATTTCATTATGTTTCAGATTTAAGATTAAGATGAATTATTCATGTATTTCTAAATATATGAACTGTGTTTTCCACAGAGCAGGAACATCCTGACATGAAAGGCTCTATAAAGAAATCGTATATAAAGGTAAAAAAAGCTTAACCTCCTCCTTTAAAGGTGGATCCTCCCTCATTCACTAAGTACTGCGCAGGTTTTTGAAGAGATTCCAAGGGAGCTGAGATGAAGCAGCGAAGCAAAACGGACATTAAACACACTTTTTCCCAGGATGTGTGAGCAAACATGCTAGGAAATTTTATAAAAGTAGCAGTAAAGTGATGCCGTATTCATTACTCCATCACCTACTTATTCATTGTTTAATGTCACATGAACAGTCACTGTATGTTACAGCTTACCCAAGGAAACCAGGATGACTGGGACTCAGCAGCTTGGTTTCCCTCCTAATGGGAATGAAAAAAACACATATACATGGTTAATTATAAACACATTCAAGTGCTCATTGAACAACGTAACAGCTATTTTTGATTTCATAAATGTTATTGTTTTGCTTCACAAGTTTCTAATTGTGTTGTTTTTCCAGAAATAAAGTATGGTTAGGTATCCCCACACAGAAAAAAAAAGATTTTAATAGTTTGTTTAACAATGTTATTAGTTAGATAAGCTTGTACAATGTCATATTTCCATCCAGAGATGCATACATTTTTCACCAAGATCTTGTATTGCTGGTGGGAGAGTCAGAACATTGTGTCTTAAGGTCTGAACTCTGTGGTGTCTACTACTCTTTGAGTGCTGTGAATCCTGCATTGTTGTGCTGAAAGACACTCGTGGCATTTGCAGAAAAAAAACCCATTGATGTAAAAACCTGATTATTCAGTATTTTAAAGCAAAGTAATATTTTGGCTAAAGCTTCAGAGGACTAACTGAAGCAACCCCAGATGTTTACACTGCACCCACAGCCACCACGGTCATGGTCACTGACAACAAAACTACATTTCTTCCTCGAGCATGACTCTTCACCACTATCCACTGTGCAGTTTTCACTCATTTTAATGGTTTCAACATTTACATTAGCTGTTTTCTTTGCTTGAAGCAGGCCAATAATTCCATCCTTCTGACAAAAATAAATGTATTGTCCTCCAACACGGTTGTTTAAGAAAAGAAAACTTAGTGCTTATTTACTGGGGTTAAATAACATTTTGCCAGATGTGACATTTGCTTAGTTATTTCAAGGTGTTGATTGTGTTTGTTTGTACATGTTGTGTATTTCACACTTGTGTTAAAATCAATTTAATTTAGACCTACCTGTTTTTCCTCAGACTTTTTTATCTCCACTTTATTCTCCATGTTATCCACAGCGTCCTTCCTCTCCTGTTTCTCATTGAGCAACTAAAAACAAATAAATATTAACATATAAAAAGAAAGAAAGAAATACAGTTGCCTCTGAATTTGATTATGCTCAAAAATTACATTAAACATATAGCTAAGAGATTTTATGCAGCAGGCAGTCTTTGTGTCCATTGTTTATCCTCTGTAATTTCTACTGATGATTTTTGAACCCATATTCACATCTGTTTATCATGTTGTATCAGATTTATCAGTATTCAGAGTTGCATTCCCTTGCTAACACTAACTGCTTTGTTGGAAACACAAACACCTTATTTATGTCAATAACTGGTCATGTTGTCGCTAAGATCACGTTCATGTTTCATACATGACTGCTCGTGTTAGCGTCTTCTTCCAAAACCTCTGGTGGCTCTGGGCCACGCTTCATTAGCTTTTCTTGCTCTTTTTCTTTCTGATCCACGTCCTGTTTGGAGTCTTTGTATTTTTCTCCCTTCTCCATTTGATCCCACTCCTTCCTCCTCTGTCTCTCTGTGTGAAATTAAAACAGCAGATTTGGTTTAAAGAACCAATTAGCCCGATGATTGCAAATAAAACTAGATTATCTGTTTTTACATAGATTCTTATTATTTTGTGACTTACTGGTTATGTGTTGTCCCCATTTAAACATTAAAAAGCCACTTGCTAAAATTAAAACAATGCAAACAGCCAAACAAACAATGATGGGTAGAGCAGGACTGCATGTGAGCAGGAAGAAATCATCTGCAATGACAACATGCAAATGAGTACAGCATTTAGTCTAACCTAGACTTAGTTTAACCCAAAATTAACATCATGATAAATATTTACAAACTGTGTTTACCTGGAACATGTATGTGTGTCTCTCTGCTCTGGTTGGTGTTCCTCTGTTGGACTCTGCAGGTGATGTTGTTGCTGTGTCTCTTCTCCACAGTCACTCTGCTGCTGACAGTATAGAGGTCATCAGGACCTCTGAGGGTCTCTGTAGGTCCAGCAGAGAGGAGGTTTCCCTCACCGTCCAACCACAGCAGCTCAGGCTCTGGATACCAGCCTGCAGACTCACAGTCCAACACCACTCCACTGATGGCTTTATCAACTCCTGATAAACTGATGACAGGCATGGAAATGGCATCTGATGCTGAGCAGAAGGGAAGAAATTAAACTGAAGCATAAATACAATTGCAACATTTACTTTTTATACTGTCAGGTCACGTAATTTTGCTATCATCATATCATCATAGCACTATCATAGTGGAGTAAATTAAACAATCACAGTGTTACTGATGTGCAGGCTTTTAGTTTTCATTAAAGGGGTTAAGGGGTCTTTGTGCCACGCTTTGGGTCATTATCAGTTTGCACTATGAACTGATCTCTAAACAGTTTCGAGCATTTGGTTGAATCTAAGCAAGGAGTGCGATGTTGTACACTTAAGAAACCACCTTGATCAGCAGTCACATAATCAATAAACACAAATGAGTTCATTTCACCAGCTAACGAATACAAGTTCCAACAGCTGAAAACAAACATTTCTACTTAATTAGTCCGGGAATAACAACAGAGCAGGCCTCAGCTGTGAAGCTGCTTGTCAGGCATCTGTCCCATTACTTTTGAACCCCTGAGGGGCTGTAACTCTTAAACAGTCAATGCAACACTTTTGTTCCCCTTTGAATTAATATTGAAATTGTGTTTTTCCATCATTTCATGGAACAGATTTCAAAAATTGTCTTTGTCCAAATACTTAAAGATCAAATTATATTTACTTACCAACAACGAGCCAAATAAACGAGTTCTTTTCCAGAGCTGGAATAAAACATTTATACGTTCCCTGGTCAGATATTTTGACATTAGAGAGTTTCAGTGAAGCGTTTCCATGTTTCAGCTCATCAGGAAACAGCGATGTTCTTCCCACAAATGATTCATGCTTTTTATCGGCGAGCTCCTGACCTGAGCGCCACACATACACAAATCTGGGGTTCAGATCAGGTCGTGTCCACTCCAGCGTGAAGTCAGTTTCGTATACGGTGGGGTCGACATGGCAGGGTAAAATGATGTCAGCACCAAGCGTTGCCAAGATTGGAGGTTGACCTACAAATCCAAAGTCTCCGTGTTATTTAAAATATACAAATCTATATTCTTGTTATTGATTTTTTAAAAGTCTGCAGCACTTCATGCTTCAGTAAGACGGTATATAACTACGTTTATTTTTCTTTGTAACTCATAAGTTTTGAAGTGTTTGTCACCACAGCTGTATTTACCTCTACAGATGTGTATGAAGAGAAAGTGACAAACCAGCACAGTGAGCATTCGGGATCGAGATGTAACGGGAACACTGCCCATTTGGAAAAGAACGGAAGAAGCCTGAAAGTAAACGGACAACACAAAGAGAGAGAAGAGAGGTTTTAGCTTGACTGGCACAAAACTAAAAACAGGTAGCACTCGTCTGCAGACAAAGTATCCTAAAAACTATCCTAACCTAGACAACTTAAAGTTGAACAAAGCTTTTCACTTGGTCGTTTTACTGTCAGGGTGATGTCACTGCTACAGAGGCTAATGTGTCATGGCTTTAAGCTTTCACTTCTGTTCCAGTTTTTCTTATCGTGGGGCTGTCGACACTTTCTGTATTAATAATCACCGTATATATAATTATTGTTGCTGTGTTAAGATTTTAAAACGTCTCCCAAAGTGTCATAAAAACCTGTGCTGAAGCCTTTTGAATGTTTTAGTGAACAACAAACCCGTTCATGTGACACAGTCCAGTATCTATTATACATAAATAGAAGTTGACAATCACAAGTATGCTTTCAAACCACAGAACAGCCTCAAAGTGATGTTTTCTGTGAAGTTAAATTCTAAAATACATTTTAGATAACATTAAAACAAACAATCAAACAACTACATACCTGAATGCCAGCGTCCATGATCTCATCACACTGTGTAAATCATTGATAGGTGTCTACGGAGCCTGGCAGTGTTAAAGAGGACAAACTGCATTTCCTGGCCAGGTTTTAGCTGCACTGACTAAACTTTTTTACATTTATTTAATTTTTTTTTATTGTTCATGCAAAACCATTTCTTTCAGAATTTCATTAATTTGTACAAAGATTTTGGCTGCCTCGTTTAACTAATTGGAGTGAAAAAATATAAATAAACACAAACATCCACCACAACAGAAGAACCTTTAAAAAAACCATCATCAAATAGAAATGTGTATTTAAAAGTGTTTAAAACTTCCAGACTTATATCTACTGCAAAAACAAAAAATCAACAATAACCTCTTGAGTTGTTGTTAAAAACAGCAGGCGTCTGCACAAAGTACACAAAAAGATGAAAACATAAAGATGAGCGCTCTGAATGCAGACCCACTTTAAAAACAATGCATGAAATTATATGAAACCAATATTAAATTCAGAGGGTGACGTACATGTTGCATGTAGCCCATCCTTTAAAATGAACAGACTATCTGTAAATAATTAACCTAACATAACAATGTAATTAATGTCTCTGTTTATCAACAGTTTCATGCACTGGATTTCATTTTTATTGTAAGTAATGTCTCACAATTTTCCTGATGCAAACATTCAAAAAGCACAGAATTCACATACAATCATGTCTTTTTATTTAAAACAGAGTCGTATTTAAGTGAAGAAGTGAACTTTGAAAGTGTTGCCAGGTAACAGTTTGGTGTCATAAAATAATTCAGGCTATGACCTTTGGCCCTGCCTGGCCCTGTGCAGACTATCATGAGGAGCACTGCTGGGCAAAATCCTATTTGTCTTTTAGCAGTTTGCAGGAACCACAATGTTAAATTGTCCAGCAGTTGTATTTTACTTCTATTTTCAGTGGTTTTTATTCCAGGTGATTTCACCTGTAATCATTTGATATCCAGAGAGACTACAAGATCAATGATTCACTAATAATATATGATGATAATGTAATATATTACATATTAAGGTCATGTGATCACAGCTGAGGACAATTCACTCTCCCCCAAGTTTGCTGAAGCAATTCATAACATACCAAACATTGTAATTCTAATATCACACTCCTACTATTACTGCTGTGATCAAAATACACAGTGTAATATTCCCAATTATCTATTTACAAACAACCTGGTAGCTTACAATAATGCAAATTTCAATATTTTTTTCAGTTTCATTTTAAGGCGGCATCGTTTTAACCCCATAAGTCGTGAGGAGACAGATGATGATGATGATGGCAGGCAAACCTGGAGAGTCAGCCAGCCTGAGTGGAGCGCCAGCAGGCCAAATTAAATATTGCACAAGCACGCAGCAGGATGGCCAGTGATGTGACCAGAAAGAGCCCACTCCACAGCCATGGAGTCTACTGTGGAGGTTGTTGTTCTGTGGACATTTTGTGCACATTTGCATCACACATTTACACACAAATGTGTGATTCAAAATAGCTCTGAATAATCAATGTAAGATGAGAATGTAAACTCTTTAAAACTATTGAAGGAAAAGCTTCAGGTTATGACCCACAAAGGAGGTTGAGACAATAAAAAAAAAGCTAAATTGTTGACATAGCAAAGAAGGGTACTTTGAAAAAGTTCATGATATTTCTTTTTTCTTTCTTATTACATGAGTCAACACACCTAATTATTTTAGTCTTTACTAAAGTAAAGCTGCTGATGCTCTATTAATAATCATCATATAATAATATGATTTTCATATAAATGTTTTAAAGGACTTTGGTGGCTCCAAAGCTCTGCAGTGAGTTGCTCTGATCCCTTTGTTTTACTGATCCAGCAGTAACTTTTACAAAACAGCTAAAAACATTCAGACAGACATCTGTGTCTGACCTTGTATTGTTCATGCATCTGTTTTAATGCTTAGTTTTGTTTCTGTCTTTAAAATCTTCATCCTTCATCCACAGCCTTGCAGTAAAACTGTTTCTGTGTTGCACCTCAGAAAATAATGAATCCCTAATGAAGTTCACCTTTTTATTTACTTATTGTTAATTCAATAAAAACACAACATGTTAAACTGAGTTAAAATGATATGAAATATATAAAATGTAATAATGCTCTCTTTTCTCTCATTTATAAAAAAGTCATTGTGGTGAATTCACATGATGTAGTCTTGTTTTTAATAAGTATCACTTTATCCTGTGGCACTCTCCATCAGTGCTGATGAGGCTGATCTTTAGCTCGTCTTCAGGGATACACTTGATCATGTCCAACCACAGTTGGTGAATGTCAGTACTGGATTCATATGGGCTCCTGACACGGTCTCGCCATAACTGTAAAAATGTAGCCAATAAAAAGGTCACAGATGTCCAAGTGAAAAGTAATAATAACAGACTGAAATAAAAATCTAGTAACACACAGACTCACAGTGAGTGTCTCTCCAGGTTTCAGTGTAAAGTTTCTTCCAAATTTGAATGTGACAGATTGTGTGTTGTTGACCTGTAGTTTTAACTCCCAACCTGACATCAGCTTATCCTGTAAAAGGGAATCAAGAGAATAAAAAAAGGGGAAAAGTGAATGAGGCAATAATAAAGTTCAGTGTGTGTTTAATCCAAAGTGTTTATAAATAAATGTGTGTCATTAAGATTTTTCTGTTGTATCTATAAGTCAAAAGGACCTTGTTTCGGAAATATTTCTGAACACACAAAACATGTTGTTTGTGTTTAGGTAGTACTCATTGTTCATCAGCATGAGAGCAGCAGTACCTCAGTGGAAGTGTTTCTCAGACGGATATATCTGCCATGTTCTTCGACCTCGTCCACAATGATGTCACCTCTCTGTGGTGTGTTAGGTTTGATCGACTGTGACTGAGAGACAGCAAATACAGATTAGTGTGTGTGTGCGTGTGTGTGCGTGTGTGTGTGTGTGTGTGTGTGTGTGAGATCAGTGATGTAAAATATTTTGAGCTTCTTAGAAACAGTGTTGCTAACAGTTGTTAAAAGGATTAATACACATTAAATAAAAAGCTAAAAAACTGTAACAAATGAATTCAGTGAACTGAGGTAAAGCTGAGAAACACAAAGTTTATTGTTTGTCTTCATATGAATCACAGAAGTAACTCAAGTTTCTAATTCTTCTCAGTGAAATGTTCATGATCTCCAGTTTTTAGCTCGAATGACTGTGAGTCAGTGAAGTGTTGAAAACGTGTGTTTGTCTCTATGTTTTTAGCTGTTTCTGCATTTTATAAGAAAATGACTGTTTCTGCTTCTGGTGTCGATTCAGTTTTTCATCCTCCTCCTTCAGCTTCTTGTTTTGTCTCCAGATCACAGACAGTAGAAACTGATGTCAGCAGTAACTACTCTGACCAAAACACTTTGTTCAAAATGATCAAAGTGTTTATGTTGCCTTTCAAAACTTTGTGCTTTAATACAAATATATATTTTATGGTCTCTTGTTTATTTTAAACAGTTGAGGCTGAAAAATAATTCAACATTTTCAATTTGAATGCAAATATTTTAATATTAGGACAATAGAAAAAACCCATATATTCATACAGCAGAAGATGGTAACTATTTATTTAACATTTTTCACATTATTGCTCTGATGATTTTTAACTGTTATATTTTTATTTTACTGTATTAAAATTTTCATTAGTTTCTTTAAAACATTGTTTTATTTCCACACATTTTCTCTATACATAGAAAATCTCATAATTTTATTTTTCTTACATGTGTTGTTGTCGTGTCTG
>VOQK01042496.1:10140-34260 GCA_015052645.1 Benitochromis conjunctus | reverse complement strand
CAATTTTCTCAAATTTTTATTGCTTTGTGTGTGTGTGTGTGTGTGTGTGTGTGTGTGTGTGTGTGTGTGTGTGTGTGCGTGTGTGTGCGTGTGTGTGTGTGTGTGTGTGGATTGTTTTTATTGTTAACTGTGAACAGGCCTTTGTAACTCCAGTGACTCTGGTGTGCACAAACCTGTGAATGCGCTTCACTGCTCCTGGAAGTCCTTCCACTTCCCCTGCTGCTCGGCCCTCGCATGTCGCGTTTGGCACATCGATCCATTTTTATTTCCTTATTTAGCCGCCGAAGGTCGGTGACCTCCTCTCAGCAGCAGTGCCGGTGACTCAGAGGTTTCAGCCTAACGTTCATAAAACATTTGAGCCTCCAACTTGTTTCCATTATGATTTTTGGACTTTACTGTGACTCAGGTACAGAGACTTCCCTACTGACTCACCTGAGTCATGAGGTGACTGTGTGTAAACAGAAAGGTGCATCTAATTAGACTTTTATGTTGTTCCTGTATTAGCAGATGGCAACAATACTTATTTTCTTACTTAAAGTAAAATAAGTGGCTGGAAGGTGATCTGTTGATCCTCACCTTGAACCTGTGCGGCACACAGAAGGTTCTGTGATTCGTCTCCTCGTCTGACCTTTGGCCTGACCTTTGGCCTGGTGTGAAGCTCAGACACACACAGCAGCTTTGAGTTTACACTAAAAAGGTTAAGAAAATAATAATAATAATGGATTGCATTTCTATAGCGCTTTATCAGAGACCCTCAAAGCGCTTTACAATTCCACTATTCATTCACTCTCACATTCACACACTGGTGGAGGCAAGCTACAGTTGTAGCCACAGCTGCCCTGGGGCAGACTGACAGAAGCGAGGCTGCCATATCGCGCCATCGGCCCCTCTGGCCATCACCAGTAGGCAGTAGGTATACTGCCTACTGGTGATAACAAAAACTCAAAGTCTTAACTTGACATAATTTGACTGAACGTCTGAATGAGCTCGAAGAGAAAATCAAGTTTGAACAGAGCTCCTTCTGTGCCACTGAAACCGGGCTGTGGCCTACTTTCACAGGCAGAGTGCCAGCTCCAGGTTTGTGACTCCTCACGCTGTGGTTGAAACATATTTACGCTCCAGGGTAACCTGTCTGCCCAGTTTGGCTTTTTCTCCACCTGTCGAATGACCTGGAAAGACTGCATGCAAATCAGTGAGTGTCAGTCTGTACAAAGCAGCATATTTGCTTATTCAAATGGTGCAGAGAGAGACGTCAAACAGAACCTCGGGCCCCATGCTGATGTTTGGCTTGAGTATCTTCACCTCCTGGTTGGGCAAACATTAAGTCACTGGGTCCTTCCTCGCGGATGTTTACGTCCATCAAGGATACGGACTGAGTCATTCGGGCAGAGGTTGTAAAAGCTTTCTTTCTTCTGTGCCATAAAGAAATGTGAGCGTACAGCGACTGTTTGACCCCATTATTGCAGAAAAATAAGCTTTTATTAAACCCGAGCCATTCATCATTTCATGTCACGTTGCCCAGGGGAGCAGAGTCACAGGTGAGCGCTCATTGTGCTCCTGGCGTCCTGACAGGAACTCGCCTCGTTTCAGAAATCACATACCGAATTTTCTAAAGACGAACATGATACGCAAACACTGCTGCTCAGTTCTCTGGAAATACACAAAGTTATAATGAAAGTGAAGTGTTTCGCTGTTATCAATTTTAGTTTCAATCTTTCCGCACATGTAAATATTTTTTATTTTTAGAACACCCTCAAAAAAAGGACATAAAACAAAGGACAAAATGATGAAACAAGACATAAAATGAGATCAAATGTACTCCACAATGTTCAATAAAAGTATAAAAATCATCCAAGTGACATAAAGCAACAACACAGTGATGGAAAGGAACCATAAAGCGTCTGAGAACAACAGAGTAGGAGCTGCAGATTAAAACAACAACCACGAGACTTCTGCTGAAAGTTCACAGAATGACACAAAAGTGACGACATCACAGTGACGCAAAATAACCACAAAAAGAAGCAGAGCATCGAACTTGCAGACACAAATTTTCATGAAACAACAAAAAACAACACAAACACAAATGGCCTCTTCTTACAAATTTAGAAGAGGCCAGTGTTTCATCATCCATGTTTGATTCCTCCGCCGCCGCATGGAAATCATATCAGACATCATTTAGATCCCAGTTTGACATGTTTGAACATGATTGTGCCTTTATTAAGAACAAAGCTCCTATAACGGATGTGAGGAGGCAGTCGACTGTGTACCAGATCTGTGTTGGTAACCACAGACTGTAGTTAAAAGATGGATGTGGCCTGTCAGCAGGAATAAAATGATGTCTCCTTTCCCGCCTCCTGACCTGCAGGTAACTCGCCTTAATTTCTGGTGAACTTTTCAAAAGCAACACGACATCCAAAGACTGCTGCTCGCTTTTCTGGAAGGAACGTGACCTTCTAGTGAAATCGTTTCCTCAATCTCAACCTTTTGTTTCATTTGTTACGTCTGTCAATCTTTCCCCACACAACAATTTTTTTGTTTTTAACAACTTAAAAATGTTTATAATGGGACATGAAATCACAGGAGAGCTCATGTTTAAAAACAAAAATGGCTTCATAGGGTTCAATAAAATGTTAAAACTTCATAGCCAAATCATAGGGAAAAGAAACTCAGTGTAATTTAATATGTTCCATACTATATTCTATAATCTATACTTACTGTTGTTATCACTGAAATAAAAGAGACAGAGGTTTTGAAACAACTGTTTCTAGAAGGCCGTATACAATCCACTCTAGCTAGCTGAGCTGAAACCTAGCACACACTTAGCAGCTACAGCCACCTGTCGGTTAAAGAGGCCACGCCCCTAATAATGCACATTTACACATTTACTTATAAAAACAGTTGTTTTGAAGGGGGAAATAATCTGTAGAGCCCAAACTGTTTGTGCATCTGGCTGTAAACATGTTTATTTCTGCTATAAATGTTTAACATGGGGACTGACTCGCTGCTGGAGCCTCTGCTGGACGTCACAGGAACTGCAGCTTTGGGTACTTGAGCGCTTTCATCCTCTCAGTTTGTGCATACATGGTGCTGTAAAGTGCACGTAATCAGACCTCTGACCCTCCTGTAAATCATCACATGAGATGTTTATTATGCACGAGGCAGAAGGTAAAAGTCTGCAGGGACCTGCGTGAGCTTTCAGGTGGAGTTTCAGCCTTCATGTAACAGCTACCTGGGCTGGAGTCTCAGGGGAGGGGAGGGTTTTCCATTTCACACATCAGGTGACTGCTGAGACTGAAAGAAAAACAATATTTCCTCTAAGAGGTGTGTACTTCCCACACCAGAGGATGAAGCTTTCCACTGTGAAGGAAATCCACTGGCTGCTGAGAAACTTTATTTAAACTTCTGCTAATAAAAAGAAGCTGAAGCCACATCAGAGGGACAAAACTAAAGCGGTTATCAGGGATTATCAGGCAGATGCACTATGGGGGGAAATGTCCCCTTCAAAATAAAAGCACAGAAACTCAGTCTATAAGCACTCAAACTGAGTTCAGTGTGGATTGAAACTGAGATCCAACCATTATAGGACTGCAGTGACATTTTATCATGATTTTATTCCAGCTGTTTAAAGCTATGTTTCAATTTTTATATCAAATAGCCTTTCACTTTCTCTATGATCATCTTTATTTCAGCAGATTAATGTCCACAGTCTGTTACTCTGTGCATGGTTGATATATCACTTTTTTATGTTACTTTTATCCATAAATGTTATGTCATCTGAATCTCTTTAGGCTGCTTTCCTCATTTAACTTTTATATCAGTCACTTTTAGGTGATCATCATTTATTGCAGTTACAGATTTTTCCCATATAAATCATATATGTAGCTCTGTACCATCATATTCATACATTTAAGCTTATATCAATTAGATTCCGTTTTTTCATTATTGCTTTGGTCTGTATGTCAATTTATTTCAAATATTTTGTTTTTAACATTTATTTTCAAACGTTTGTTGTAGCTGTATTTCAGCGTAATCACTTTCACGCGTATATTTTACTGTTTTGTTAAATTCCTAGCGCTCTCTGGGAACTTTATTTTGAAAGTCCTCTCCAGACGTCGGTTACCTATTGTGAGCCGGTTGGCTTGACAACGGGAAGGTGGGAGGTGCTTGTCCACGTCCGAGACTGGGGACGGGACAGGTAGAGTCAGGTGAGCAGAAGCTACACACCTGACACTGACATACACACACAGTGTCTCTCTCTCGCACACACACGGACACACACGGGCTGAGGGAGAGGAGGCGGCCGCTGCGTTGAAGAGGCTCCTGGGACTTCACATCCTGCCCAGCACACTGGGAACCAGAGAAGAGGGGACCATTAGGAGCGTCAGGGCGCACTGCAGCTGCCGGGCTCGGACTGTTCAGAGAGGGGCTGAACTGCGCCTTTAACTTCGGGACCCTGTGAGTGATTAGGCGCAGGGGTGCAGCCTCCCGTCGGGGCGGATTACTGCCCGCTGTGGTCTCACATAATCCGCACTTTGGGATTTTATTCAATGTTCCCGGAGCAGAGCAGCAGGTAGTTCCTGCCCCGACCTCCCCGCGCACCTTATTTCTCTATTCAAACCCCGAGGGGGCGGGGGGGGGGGGTCAGAGACCCGGTGTACCCGCTTGATCCCGCACCTGCTGACCGCAGCAGCACCATGATCAGCTCCGAGGGCCTGAGGCCGGCCTCGAACGGCAGGAAGCCGCTGGGCAAGCTCGCCACCCGGCTGGAGGAGGTGAAGAACCCGTGGCGGCAGGGCTCCACGCTGGAGCTGAGCCACAACGAGGCGGCCCGGCTGGCCACGGACGCACTGCTGGAGCACGGAGAGAAGGAGTACCGCAGGGTGCTGACCGAGGAGCGGGAGGTGAACTTCCTCTCCCCGCCGGAGATCCACTACATCACGCAGCATGCGGCCAGCAAGGCGTGCGGCGGCCCCGACAGCAACGGCGCAGGCACCGGGGACCGGGACTTCGGGGACGGGGACGCCGTGTCCGAGCTGACTTCTGGCACTTACTTCCCCATGATGTCCGACGAGGAGCCTCCGATGCTGGAGCTCGGCTGGCCGGATACACCGACGAGATACGGACCGTCGGAGACTCAGATCTACTTCCAGAGAGACAAGAGCCACAACATCAAAGACATCATCAGGTCCCTGATCAACAAGGCCAAGAAGGTAAGAGGTCTCTGAGGGACCGGATACAGAATCATCTCTATCTGCGATCTTTGATTAAACAGCCAGAAACAGGAGGCCGTTTTTCATCGTTTATTCCTGGGAGCAGCCATCAGCTGATTGGTCAGTCCGCTCCTGGCAGAGGTCAAAGCTCGGACGTCTTTACTGTATTATTGATGAGTGAGTGCTTTGTTCTCCTCACAGTGGTCTGAATATTTCTGTCTCTTATCGTCTCCCACAGTCCAGCTCAGTCTCCTCAGTCTCACTGTGGCCTTCTGTAAACTCAGTTTATTCAAATTTAGTCTTATTTTTATTCTTATAAGACAAAGAAAAGCTGGAAATGTGAAAAGATTTAGTCTCAAAATCTGCGTTTGATAGACTGAAAGCTGCAACTGGACCAGGAGAGTTTATCCTGGTGACCTTTGACATCAGCCACAGAAATAAAGCAGCAGCTTCCTCGCTGAGCTTCATAACATCTACACACACAATAATCAGGCTGTTAATCAATGGCAAGATAAAGGTCCAATTTAAAGATCTGCAGTTTGCTTATTGATGGATTTGTTTTCTCTATAATTTGATTTATTTTGTGCTACAAACTGTGAAAATGCATCTTATAATCTCCCAAAGTCCAACCTAAAGTTCTCAGCAGTCACTGTGTGTCCACCTCAACGCTGTAAAATCATTTTATTATCACACATGACAAAGTAAAAGCACACCGCTTCAGATGTGACGAGCCGGAAACATATTCAGGTGTAAACTACGTGTGAAATGATTTTTTTTTACAGCTGAGTTACTGCAGCTAAATATGTTGTGTGATCCAAAGCGTGTCCCGCTCTGCACGTTATTCTGTGCCACACTGTGTAAACACTGTGGTCTGTCAGCAGCTGAGATCAGTGACCTCACTCTGTGTGTGTGGAGCAGCTCTGACTGCACTCACACATATTCTGCCTATTATTACATTTAACAACTACAAGCCTCATTATGGGACCAGCGTGGTGCTGTCACAGAGTCAGTAAGCCTGAACTGTGCTGCACGTTTCAGGCTGATTAGAGCGGCTGTAAGTGCTACGCGCCAACACTGCAGCCAGTGCGATGGCTTTAAAGAGATGATAACAAAGAAGGAAATGGAGGGAAGGAAAGGGAATTATTATAACTGGCAAAAGTCAGGCTGAATGTCCTCCTGGAGCTGAGCTCAGATCACACGTCACTGCACACGCACAGTAATAAAACTCAAACACTGCTGCTGACATTTTGGGGCAGCAGGACTCGTCTTGTTTGGCAGCTGAAGTCAAGAAATGGAAAATTTTTGTCCTTTTAATGATGAAGCAGCAGTGTGCAGGCTCTAAACGAGCAGAGTCACCGAGGTGCAGCTCACTGCGTGGATCCGTCCCTGGGGCATTTTTCCCCCGGCTTGCTTACAAACAGCGTGGGCAGGCCCAGGCCCGTCCGCCACCTCCTGTCACCGCCCGCCGTCGTTCATCTCCTCTCATCAGCTCGTGAGCTCGAGGTTCAGGGAGCAGAGAGCTGGCTTTCACAGTGACCGCCGTTTAAGAACAAACCCCCCGAGGAGTCACACACGCGCGCACACACACACACACACTGCAGTGTAGTTTCCATCTTTTGTGCTTCTTTAAAGTTTGCATCATTTTTTTCTTTCTCGCTGACTTTGAGTCTCTTTTAAAGTCGCCTTTTGTGTTTGAGGCATGTGGGACAGGTTTGTGTCTCTTGATCTTTTGTGTTGGTCTGCAGTACTTTTCCTTGTTGTGTAGCTGTCTCTTTTTCTTCAACTTTGTAGCTTTTATTTTGCGTGTTTATAGTAATCATGCAGGCTTTCTGTTGTTTTAAAGTTTGCTCTTTTTTCTTTGCTTCTCTTGTCTCTTCTCAGATTGTGTGTGTGTGCGTGCGTGTGTGTGTACGTGTGCGTGCGTGTGTGTGTGTGTGCACGCGCGTGCGTGCGTGCGTGTGTGTGTGTGTGTGTGCACGCGCGTGCGTGCGTGTGTGTGTGTGTGTGTGCACGCGCGTGCGTGCGTGTGTGTGTGTGTGTGCACGCGCATGCGTGTGTGTAGAGCAGGTTTTGATATTTATTTGTCTATGTCAGAGTTGGTGTAAAGAGCCTTTTTAAACAGAGACTCTGACCCCACACGGGTCCCGCTGACCCCCCCACGGCGCCCCCGGCCTCTTTGCTGCATTTGTGACCTCCACAAAAACAAAGACGAGGCGACAGATGGACGATCCTTAAACCAAGTTCTTTCCTTTACATTCAGAGCGTTTTGCACGTCGTCTCCCAATCAGCGATCGCGTCAAACGAGAAGCGCCGTAGGTTTGTTGGCAGACAGTCGGGCACGCGCTGCGTGTGAGTCACTTCCTCCTCCTGTGCGTATAAATAGACGTGTTTAATGTGATGGGTTTTTTTACGTGAACCTGACCAGTCTGTGCGTTCGTGCCGGAGAAGCTGTTTTCTCTCAGACGCAGACGCTGACCTCTTTCCCACACGTCTGTGCCGACTCAGCAGGTTTCAGATCAAATGACACTCTGGATGCGTTTCGTCAGTTGGTGGATGCGGCAGACAAACAGCCGCTCTCAGGGCGGCACGTTTGTTCCTCCAACGGCTCTTTTCACTCGCTTCATTTTCAGGGTACTAGGACAGCACAACAGTTTTCATTATTAATTCAAGTTAAAGCAGAGTGTGCAGCCCTGAGCCCCAGGCCCCCAGGGTCCCTCTGCTTCAATAACAAGAGCTCATTAAAGGCAACGTGATGCAGGTGCATCTGTTCAGCTGGGTCGGCTAAAAGTAAATACCAGTTATACGAAATATAAATCAAAAATGAAAATGTCAGCCTTAATGCAACGTTAACCCACTCTGCTGCAGATTTTCATCCTTGGGCTGTGCTACAGCAGCTTTGCATGATTCTCAGTATGAAATAAGCCTTCTGTATCTTACGCTGGGCCTTGGTGCAGCCCCTCGGTTCATCCACTGCCTGAAACGAGCAGTTTTAGCTCCTCCCACTTTAACAACATCAGCGGGCCTCTGCAGCGCAGCTTTAGCCCGGGAACACAGAACAGGTTCATTCAGGTGTGGAGACTCTGTGAAGCTGCAATTATCTTTTCATTTAAATAGGTCATAAATCTGTGAGCGCTACTCAAATCTGCATGTTGTTTTAATGAAAGTGCTCTTCTGAGAAATTCAGTTTTTCCAGGAGCGTTTCTTACAGCCTGCATTTAAAAGGAGTTGTTTTGATTGTTTAGATCATAAAATGTCAGAAAGTTTGTGGACAAAAAAGGAGACGCACATGTTTGATGAGCCAGTCGTCTTTGCACGCACGCTCACAAACCTTTGCTCCACAAACAGCCGAGCAGACTTGGACTGCATAAAGAAATATTTCTAACGTGAGTAAACAGCAGAGACGTTTCATGATGATGGCCTACGAGTGAAAATGTTTACCCTGCTCACCTTTAGTGTCTCTCACAGGTCACTGACTCAGCTGGCATGATTTCCTCGGATATAGCTTTGAGGGTTGTGACTGTGAATGACCTTTGACCTCCAGTTTTGGCCTCAGAAACAGATAAAAACCTGTGCCTGAGCATCTCGGGCTAAACCTACATACTAAGGTCAGGTGTAACTTTGCATGACCCGGCCTGAAACGAGTTGTTTCAGTCAACTTCAGTCTGACTGGCTGCCCCTCAAAGGTCTGAACAGCAGGGGGGTGGGGCTTCTGTACCTGAAGTGACCATATTAGGGATTTCCCCTCCCAGAGTGTGCACAGAGTGCAGGCTTGTAGCTCACATGGTTTACTTGAACATATGCTGACCTCATTCTTAGAAACTTTTAGGAGATATATGACATGAAATACAAAAGGCAGCATGGGGCAGTTAAACTACAGCTCCTGGAGTAGAACAGACTTAAAAACTTAACCAACTGACTTCAAATCTGCTTAGAAACAATAAAAATATCAGTCATCATGATTTCTTTAAGACCCAGTAAGTCACTGACACGCGTCTCTTCTGACACGAGCACAGAGAGAAGCTTTTAAGATGTGAATCCAGGATTTTACTCAGAGGAGACCGAAAACGAAGGTCAGTGCAGTCTGTGACCGGAGCAGGGATGTCCCCGAGAGACAGTTCAGGCTTAATTTCAAGTTTAACTCGACTGATGAAGCTGCAGTGCGTCAGTTAATTGTTTTCTGATCATTTCTTCACTTTGCTCCAGTTTCTAACCTATTAAGCCCTCACACTGTGGCCTATATTCTGGAGTTCCTATCTTATACAACATCCAGAGTCATGAGGACAGCTCAGTGACTGAGAGGCCGAGCTGAACAAAGGTCGGCTTTATGGATCACAGACGATGGGGGAGTTTTCATAAATCAAACGTGTCAGTTTGGCCAAATTAAGGACTGAAAAACTCCAGAAAAACTGAAAGAGACAGTGAAATCATAAACCTGAGAGAAAATAACCGTAAACCTGCTCTGTGCACGATCAGATCCCAGGAACAGGAACAGTCGGCAGCCTCTGAGGGTCAGGGAGCACATCTGTGGTCCTCACAGATTCATAAAGACGCTCATGAAACATTCACTAAACATTTTGTGCTAACGTCTGGTTTTTCTGCAGGTGATCGCCGTGGTGATGGACGTGTTCACGGACGTGGACCTTCTCTGCGACCTCATGGAGGCGTCCAACAAGCGCCGAGTCCCCGTCTACATCCTGCTGGACGAGAAGAACCTCGGACACTTCACAGACATGTGCTCCTCGCTGGATATTCAGAACTCTCACCTCAGTGTAAGTACAGTGCTGACTGCAGGGCCGCACGGACCTCCACAGGGGCCCGGGGCAAACATTAGCGACGCCCTAAGATGCTCATATCAAACACGGGCAGAGTTTCAGAGCTCAAGCTTCAGACTGAGGGTCACACGGTTTTTTCTGTTCCCGACTCGGTATGATGTCATAGAAGGAAGGCATCCCAAATATGATCGATTCAGGCACAGCTGAGAAGTACGGAAGCCGAGAGAGGACATGCATAGAAAATCTTTTTTGTGGCGTTTTCTCGAGAAAACCAGACCACGGATATCTCGAGATAACGGGATAAATAAGTCGTTATCTCGGGAAAACAAATCCTGTTATCACGAGATGATTAAAACATTTGTCAATTAATGGCTGAAAATGGCACATCAAGGAGCGTTGATCACTGATCAACTCATCAGACGGGGTCGAGGTCTAACGCAAGCTGAAATTGCGATGTGTCTGTCTGTTAGAGACAATATTGAGATCAGTCCTCGTCATTTAAGAAGAAGGTTGTCCCAGCTTCAGCTTTACAGGCGATTGCACGACGATGAAGTCACTTATTTTGCTCTCATAATTATCTCGTTATCTCGAGAAAACAGAGCTGCTTTTCTCCATATTTTTATCTCGTTATCTCGAGAAAACTATTTTGTTTTCTCGAGATAACGAGATAAAAATATTATTAACGGATACGGCCGTTCTCGGCTTCCATACAAAACATTACTTAGTAAGTAATAAGTAAGTAAGTAATCCATCATCTGTTTTGTAGAGCTTGCACCATTTTTCCAAAAGGAACTGCAGAATATGAAGGCAGAGGAAGGAGGTACGGTATCACTGTCCTGTGAGCTATCCAAGCCTGGGATATCAGTGCAATGGAAGAAGAACAAGCTGCCTCTGAGAGCCAGCAGGAAGTATGAGATGAAGCAGGATGGCTGCCTCCTCCAGCTTCATATCAAAGAGCTCAAACCTGAGGACAGTGGCAGCTACACATGCCAAGCAGGAAGCACAGAGACCACTGCAACTGTAACAGTGAAAGGTTTGTAATTATGGTAAACTACATGGTAAAGTTTCTGTAAGCTCTTAGTCATGAAAAAATACTCTGTATTCTGTACTCTGATATATATCTTAAATGTTGCAGTGGAAAAGTCCACTCTATAACACTCATTTTTTGTTTTTTTTTTGTCAGAACTTCCTCCACATTTCAAAAAAGAATTAAAGAGCATAGAGGCTGAGGAAGGAGGTACAGCTTTGTTGTCCTGTGAGATGTCTAAGCCTGGGGTGTCAGTTGAGTGGAAAAAGAACAAACTGCCTCTGAGAGCCAGCGGGAAGTTTGAGATGAAGAAAGATGGTTGCCTCCTCCAGCTTCAAATAAATGAGCTCAAACCTGAGGACAGTGGCAGCTATACGTGTCAAGCAGGGACTGCTGAAACTACTGCAAAAGTGTCAGTGACAGGTATGCAAAAAAGAATCCACTGTACAAACACACACACATACATATATGTTTCATACTGTATGTTAGTATCTTACATTAGCTGTTGAAAAGGCTTGATATTTTATATTATTTTCTCCTTTTGTTTATGCTTAAAATATCGTATGTATCTTGTATGTATGATTAATTTTCCCCAATACATTTCTCCAGAGCACCCACCTGTTCTCAAACAAGACTTGAAAGATGTGGCTGCTGAGGAAGGAGGCGCAGCCTTTCTGTACTGTGAAGTGTCTAAACCTGGATTATCAGTGCAGTGGCAGAAGAACAAGTTGCCACTGAGAGCAAACAGGAAGTATGAGATGAAGCAGGATGGCTGTCTTCTCCAGCTTTGCATCAAAGAGCTCAAACCTGAGGACGGTGGGAGCTACTCGTGTCGAGCAGGAGCTGCAGAGACAGCTGCAACTCTGACAGTAAAAGGTGTGAGCAGCGAGAAAAGTCTTTTTTTTTCCAATAATTTGGTGTAGCTCTGATATTAGTGCTGCCTTCTTTTATTGTATGCTGTAGTACTAACCTGTCCAATTTTCATATCTATTTGTTATTCATAATCTTTTAGTTTATCTTTTTTAATAAACTCACACACTTGGAAATTTGTAGTTTAAAAAAAATGTAGTTGTTGATGTCTTAGCGTGGTTCCTTATGTATTATGAATTTTATTCCTTGCCTATTTTCCCAGAGCTCCCTGCTTTCTTCAAGAGGGAATTGCAAAATATAGAAACGGAGGAGGAAGGTACAGCAACCCTGTACTGTGAACTGTCTAAACCCGGGGTGTCAGTACAGTGGAAGAAAAACAAAACACCATTAAGAGCCAACAGGAAGTATGAAATGAAACAGGATGGCTGCCTGCTCCAGCTCCACATTAAAGATCTCAAACCTGAGGACAGTGGCAGCTACACGTGTAAAGCTGGAAGTGCAGAAACCAGTGGGACTGTGACAGTAAAGGGTTTGTACACTGTGATTTTAAATTCATTTATAGCAAACATTTACACAGTAAAACAGAATGTATTACATTTTGTATATCTTCTTGTACGTAATCCATTGTTCACTATTAGCTAGATAAAAAAATCAGATATTAAAGACATAGTGTTACCTTTCCTTCCTCACCTCAGAGCTCCCACCATTCTTCAAGCAAGGTTTACAAAGCATGGAAGCTGAAGAAGGATGCACGGCTTCCCTTTCCTGTGAATTGTCTAAACCTGGAGTTATGGTGCAGTGGAAGAAGAACAGGCTGCCGGTGAGACCAAGTACAAAGTATGAAATGAAGCAGGAGGGCTGCTTTATTCAGCTGCTGATTAAGGAACTCAAACTGGAAGACTGTGGCAGCTACACATGCCAAGCAGGCAAAGCAGAGACCAGTGCAGCTGTAACAGTGAAAGGTTTGTGCATGTGGGTGTTTCGGCTGTATTCATGGGGTATCTTACTACCAGTTTCTGAAATACTTGTAAGTGATTCTGTTTGAAACTCAACTTCAGTATTATATAAACTAAATAATAGCATTAAAATACATTTACAATTTGTATTTCTTATTTGACACTGTATCAAACTATTTGTTGGTCTGCTCTATTCCACCTACCTAGAGCTCACTCTATTCTTCAAAAACGAATTAGAAAGTATAGAGGCTGAAGTAGGAGTTACAGCCTCCTTGTATTGTGAGCTGTCAAAGCCCGGAGTATCAATACAGTGGAAAAAGAATAAGCTGCCACTGAGAGCCAGCAGGAAGTATGAGATGAAGCAAGATGGCTGCTTCCTGCAGCTGAACATCAATGCGCTCAAACCTGAAGACAGTGGTAACTACTGTTGTCAGGCAGGAAGCATAGAGACCACTGCAATGGTGCAAGTAAAAGGTATGTTTCTTTATTGCTGATTGTCAAGGTTACAAGAAGTTAAATGCACTCGTGTACATTTTCTTTCATCCCGCACAGCACTGCAACCGACTCCAGCAGAGGCAGAACCTCCAGCAATAATGCCGCAGGTAAAAGAAACTGTTTCCAAAACAAGTCCTACTCAGGAAATGGAGAGACCGGGAGTCCCAGAGGGTAAACCAGTTCCTCCTGAGCCTAAAAAGAGGACAAGAAAAGCATCAATTGCAAATTCAGAAAAAGACACAGAGCTTGTTTTTGACCTCACACCTTCTGTGCTGAAGGATGACAAAGTCCAAAAGGACATTCAGTCTGCAAGAGCCGTAGAAAAAGGAATTGATGTTGCAGATAATGCAGCACATGAAGAGATTAATAAAGTGAAGGACAATGAGGTGAACAAGAAAGCTGATAAACCTGTGAGACTATTGGAGAGTATAGACTATAGGGTTGACGGGAAGGTCGAGGAGCCAGCTAGGCATTTGGAAAAAGATCCTGATGCTTTACTGGAGATGAAACAAACAGGAAGACATACTGAAGAATTAGCTAAAGCTGACCAAAAAGAAATTCAATCAGACAGGGCTTTGGATAAAACTTTTTTTGAACAAAGGAAACAAAAAGAAAAGAAACATGGAACTCCAAAGAGCTTAGAACAATTAGAAATACCTTTGGCAAAAACAAGTGAGGTTGAGGAGAAGGGCAAACATCCAGTTACAGAAGTAGGAATGATAAACCAGGATGAAAAATATCCTGTGAAACCACTAGAAGGATTGATTAGCAAAGAATCAATGAATGATCAAAATATGAAATCTTTAGAAAATGAAGGTGAACTAGACATGACAGAAGGAGAGCCTTTAAAACCACCAACAAGAGCTAAAGGAAAACTAACAGATGGAAAGCCACCAATCAAGTATTTACTGAAGGATAGTGAGGAGATCCTTCCTAAGATGGTAAAGACTAGACTGAATGGTTCTGAAGAAGATGGCAAACAGAGAGACCATCTAAATAAACAAGTGTCCAGAGAGTCAGAGAGAAGAAAAAAGCTAGAACAAGTGTTTGACAAAGAGCCAACTGAACAACCAGAAGTGCTGGTAGAAAACGAAGCTCCATTTATTTATCCAAAGCCTCCTGTGAGAACGAAAAGCAAAATAAAAGGTGTAGAAAAACAAGTATCACGGGACACTGAGACGGATCAAGATGAACAAGAGCCAACAAGAGGGGTGGTAAAAGTTCAAGACCAACAACTTATAAAGCCATTAATAAAACAGGCCAAAGAGAAACCAACATTTGAGAGGAAAACAGAGCAACCTGACAAACTTCCATTAAAACAGCCAGTTAAACCCATGACAAAAGAACCGAAAATGGACCAGGATGTGAAATGGGCAGTGGAGCCAATGAGGAGGGAGGAAGAACAACAAACAAAGGTGGCAGAAGACATTCCTCTCCTTTACATTTCTGAAGATGAAACTTTCTCAGAGGCTTTGACTTGGATACCAGCTAGCTACAGGGATGTCCAGCCTAATGAATCTTTTGTTGAAGGGCCTGAAGCAGAAATTCTACTCCAGACGACAGAACCATCGAAGGAGTCTCCACCAGACATTGATATCAGCACCGAGGATGAACCACAAATGCAAGAGGCTGCAGTCAAGATCCAGGCTGCCTTCAAAGGTTTCAAGACGCGTAAAGATATGCGACCTGTTTTTAAAGAGGTTTTTAAGAACCAGACAGCAGATCTTCATGGTACGCTCACTCTAATGTGCATTGTTGAGGGAAAGCCAAGCACAGTACGGTGGCTCAGAAATGGCCAACAAATTTCCAATGACCAGAGATGCAGGATTACGACTACAGATAATGGAGAATGTACACTTGCAATCAAAAACCTGTTAAGCAGCGACAGTGGAATTTATACCTGTGAGGTGGTCAATAAGTTTGGCGTGACCTCCTACAATGGAAACATAACAGTAGTGCAAACTCTACAGCCTGCTCCTGTAGCCCAGAAGCCTGTACACCCACCTCTTGCAGCCATAACTCCTTTGCAGCTTGCACCAACAAAGCCTGCAGCCCCACCCAAAAAGCAGAATGAGAATCTGCCACAGAGTCAAGCGCAGGTGCCCCCGTCAGCAGAGAACTATGTAGAAAGTATGAACGTCTCTCTATGGGAGGCCTACACCCTGACAGAGAATGCACCTCAGAAGACCGTACAAGAGAGGAGACGATCCTCTCTCATGGCTGCCAGCTCCAGTGAGTGACTTCTTTGCAACATAGCTTTAAAAACAAAACTTTTATTGGTTCACATTGAAGCACAAATGACATTCATTCATTATTCTGCTTTCAACAGTGTCAAGTCCCTCTGATTATGACACAGCTCCCGATATGATTGAACCTGTTGAGATTTCCACAATCACACCGAGGTACCAGAGCGTAGATCAAATATTTGATTTATTCTATGAATTTCATTTTATTTTGTTGTAAAGATGCCAAAAAAATATGAATATTGTCACAGGGAAGTGCCAAAACCAACAGAACAAGCAGCTCCGAATGATGATAACGAAGTGATAACTGCTCCCCAACCTCCAAAGATGCTATTAAAGATCAAAGGTCAGCAATATTTTTTATTTAACATTCTGAGCAGGTTCTGAGCAGGTGTACTGAAGGTATCCTCTATTATAAATTTTTAGGGGCCCATGATAGTAAAATGAGGACACCATCTCCAAAACATCGTGCCCACACCCCCTTAGACAGCACCGTCTCTGGATCTGAGTCGGAAGGGGAAGAGGATAGAAGAGAGGTGATTGAATGCACTTTATTTATTGGTCTATTTTCATCTCCTTTTTAAACATCAGTGGAACAAATCTGATAAAGTCACAGTATGACAAAATAATACTGCACATTTCACTGCTGAGCCGTAAATGATGTGATGTATTTGCTGTTTTCTTCCTCAGACGTTTGAAATATATGTGACTCGAGCTCACTGTAGCGCTAACAGTGGAAGTAAGGAGAGTTTTATTCTGAAGGAGGGCCAGTTTGTAGAGGTCCTGGACTCTGTACATCCTGACAGATGGCTGGTGAGGACCAAACCCACCAAAACCAACCCTGCTCGGCAGGGATGGCTGTGTCCAGCATACTTGGAGAAGAAGAGAAAGGTAGGGTGTAGAAATCCTCATGACATGTTGAAAAATGATACTGTTAGTTTATTATTATATCAACAAAGACATCAAGGATGATTTTTTTTTTTAAATAAAAAAGCTTTTAATAGTTAATGCATGACTCTCATTTTAAACAGGAGACCTTCCCTCAACTGAAAGCACATCAAGAGGATCTTGATGGAATTGGATCTACAGGAGAAGAGTACAGGAGAGGCCTGAGGTTTGTCATTCAGCAGAGTTATATGCTGGCAAGTTAAATAAATGCAGATGAGCTTTACTAGTATGTGGATGTTGGATTACTTATATTGATGATGTTTAAACTGTGTCAGAATAAATACATGTATACATATTCCATATATATTTATGTACTTCTGCTAAACTTTGAAGTTGGTCGTCGCAGCTATTCCTTGAAACATTTTTATAATATCTTGCCTTTTGTGATGAATCTATTTGTTCTAAAAGCACATTTCCCTGTATCTTTAGTCAGTTGATCCAAGGCCTGATTGATGGAGAAGAGGAGTTTGTGAAAGAGATGAAGATGTTTATATCTCACCAGCTAAATTATCTGGACTCCAGCTACCACGTCCCCATAAACATCCTCAACCAGAAAGAAATCATTTTCAGGAACATCAAAGACATTGTATTTTTACACGAGAGGTGATACACATGTGCTAGATCAGAAGCAAAACGCATGCAAATGCTTGCAGAATTGAAACGCAGAACTGTCAAACCACAGTAACAGAAACATCACGTTACGTTTTCTCAGGTCTATCCTTCCTGGGTTGAGGGAGTGTGCCACAGATGATGATGTGGCTATGCATCTGATCAAACACAGAGAAGACTTTGAGAAGTATCTTCACTACATGGTGGGACAAGCTCAAGCAGAGGCCTGCATCGATGACAAGGCTATCCAACAGTTTTTCAAGGTATTCAATACTGAATTGAAGCATAAACATTTAATACTGCTGAAACGAAGTTGTTGTGAGCAGGATTATTATACCAGTCTAATGTGTTTCATTTGTTGTGGTATTTCAGGAGTTAACAGAACCTGGTAAGCTGGACGGTGCTGTTATGGATGTCCTTACATTCCTCCAGCAACCAGTAGAAAGAATTCAAACTTACCAAGCTTTACTAAAGGTTAGCATATAGTTTAATCTCCCATGTTAGTGTTAATACCATTTAACATTTAAGTCTATTAGGGCTAATCTTCTTTAAAGTGTGTCACATGAATCCCTGAAATGTAAAGTTAAATGTTTTACCTGCAGGAGTTAATCAAGAATAAAGCTAAGAGTGGCCAGAGCTGCTATCTTTTGGAGGATGCTTTCTCTTTGGTGTCCTGCCTTCCCTGGAGGTCAGACAACCTGCACAAGGTGTCTCTGATTGAGAACTACCCAGCTCCTCTTATTGCCCTGGGTGAGCCCGTGCGTCAGGTAGGCAAAAACGACTTATATACTTTTTTATAATCCGGTTTAGATCTTGTTCCAGCATGAAACAAGCAAACCAAATTCTTTTGCCTTCTTCTCCTTAGGGATCCTTCACAGTGTTGGAGGAGGCGCCAGAAATTAAGACCCCCTCTAGAGGGCATCAGAGACAAGTCTTTCTCTTCAAGGAGTGCATTGTACTGTGTAAACTGAAAAAAGACACCAGCATGAACCGAGACACCTACAGCTTCAAGAACAAAATGAAGGTACGATTTGGTCATTTGTTGTTCTGGCCATGCGTCGTGACAACTACAGTACTGCGCCGTACTTACACTGCTTTTCTAATTCTTCACGTCATCCTCCCACTTACTCGTCCTCCTCATTGTCACTTTTGGAATGTCTCCAGCTGAATGATGTGGAAATAAAGGAGACGGTGGGTGGAGATGAAAGATCTTGGGGCTTGTGGCATGAACACAGAGGCTCCATAAGGAGGTACACGCTGCAGGGCAACTCCACACTTGTCAAACTCTCCTGGCTTAAAGACCTGAAGGAGCTACAGCAACGTTCCAGCCTGCCTACTAACAGTAAGTCTGTTAGTCCAGGTACTATTTGAACATTTATATGATAAAACCATAAAACTAAATACTGTTTCTGTTTTGGCCACTGTTTTATTCATTAAACTAACATGACACCTTTACAACAACATTAAATTCTAAAATGCTCCACCCCTGGATTAAAAGTTATGTCAGTGATAAACCATCAAAGATAAACTGATGGGTCCAGTAATGCTGTGTGCTTGACTTATATTTATGTGTTTGCACTAACAGGTCCCCCAGTGTTTGACTCACTGTTGTCTGACTGCACATCAAAGATGGGACAAACAATCAAACTGACCTGCAAAGTCTCAGGATCTCCAAAACCAGAAATCAGCTGGCTCAAAGGTTTGAAATACAGAGATAAAAGAGTATTATATTTCGAATGGTTGCATCTGTTTAATGTTTCATCAGATCAGATTATTGCTGTGTTTTCACATTTTGTATCCAAAGTAACTCTGATTTATGTGAAAAACCGACAGTTAAGCAAGCTCTTACATACCGTGTTGAACAAATGTATTAGACTACCACCTAATGTAACGTTTGTGCCACGCCTGCCCTAAATTAACAGTATTGGTAAGTACCAACATGATTTTTATGCTTCTGTAATGGTTAATCCACCATTTTTAAATGCATGATAAAATTTTTTTTAATACATTTGTGTTTTCTTGATTTTAAATCGGGTTCTCTAGTAAATTTGTTGTGCACTTCATATACTCTGTTTGCACTTTAAAGCTGTAAAGTGGACTGCCCATCCTTTGTCATCTAAACTGCATTTTACCTTTTCCACTTTAAAAATCAACCCAATGTGTCAATTTTAAAAGGTGGTTTAACTTTTAGGTATTACTGTGCACCTAAAACAAATGGGTATTTGCATGACATGTCACGGGAACGGTGTCCACAATAGCAGACTAGTTTATCACCAGTTAAACACTTAATTGAGTAAGACCACATTTGGACTTGAACCTACCTGGGTTCTGATCCCTTCCTCCTAGATGGTCTTCCTTTGGAGGATGACCCACGTCACATAATCACAGCAGACCGGTCGGGCACTTGTAGTCTCATCCTGGATAGCCTCACAGCAGAGGACTCTGGAGAGTATGCGTGCTACGCTACCAGCTTCATGGGCAGTGCTGGCACTCTGGCTAAGCTAGTGGTGCAGGGTGAGTTTACTTCTTCATATACATGTACCAATCCTAGTTCAAGCAATGCTAATACTGGGGCTCAACTGATATATATTTTTCTTTGCCTTTTACTCAGTATCTTAGAGTGTTCGTTTGTTTTAATAGCTTTCTTTTCAAACATGTGGATCGAGAGAGTTTAGGGTCTCCTTGTTGTCACTGAACTATAACTATTTTATAATTTCCTCAGGGATTAATAAAGTATTCTGATTCTGATTTACTTACAAACAAATCTGTGCATAAATCATGCAACCGTTTCACACACACATCCATGATTGATCAATATTAGGAACAAATTTAGAAGAAAAAACAAACAAACGACTTCCTGGTTGCCTTAGAAATGTAAACACAAATCTTTAAAACGAATACTACGCCTACTGGTGCTACTACTACTTCTACCATTACTTCTACAAGTAACAATAATAATAATAATTTTTATTATTGTCTTTTGGTTATTATTATTTACAAGAATTTCCTTTTTTAAAACGGCATAAGCAACAAAATGCTCAGAATTGCAATAAAAAGAAAAATGTGAATTTTAAACAAAATCCTAAATGTATAGATGTTGGCTTTAACCTTTTTCATTTAAACATATTGCACTGTACGTTATTTCATTTGATCATAGCTTAAACATTCTTACCTTTCTTTAAAAATGACTTCTATCATTGCTGGATGAACTTGATTTCTTGATGCCATCTCATGAAGCTGAGAATTTGGATCTTTTTTTCATTGCAGTGAGTTTTTCTTTTAGGTTGACACATCACACGGTCCTCCTTTGTTTCCAAAATCAGTTTTGTTTTTTTTAATTTAAGCCACAGTGATCTCAGGGGAAATGATATTCGTCACTCACATTATTTCAGTCCGAGTGTCGTTTTTTTAAATTTATTGATTTATTTTTAAACAGTTGTCACTCCTGTTGAAACACTTTGAAAAGCTACACCTCTTCTGGCTTACTCCTTGGACCTCAGACAGTATTATTTAATTTTCTGTAGTCTGACTTTTTCCTTATTTCTTGCCTTGGCGGTGCGGGCTTCTTTCTTACAGCATAGTCACAGTTTTGCCATTTCCCCTGGAGGTATATGTGCTTTCTTATGTAGAGAAATGGGGGTGGGGCTGTATGCAGATAGTATGCAAATTTATACCGATTGCTCAAGACTGCTGGGTCTGAATGATTTCGATTTACTAACATGCACACAGCAGTGACAACAACATACACCGTTATGCACGTTTCATAAATCCAACTTAAATTTTGCCTGCAAACTCATTTTTTATGTAGGGTAAGAACATTTCCACTCAGAGCCACAGAGTTACTACCTACACTTATAATATTAATATAATACCTGCTGCTGTCGGTTCTTTTTAGTCATAGGCTAAAGCTGATCTTTTGATGTACTACTCCTTTTCTCCAGCTCCACCCAGATTTGTGAGTCGACTGGAAAGCGCTTGTCTCATTGAAGGAGAGGACATCCAGTTCTCTTGCTCCACATTCACCACTCCTATACCGAGAATTAGGTATCGCAGCACAGAGCTGACCACTGCAGTCGCTTTACGACTTTGTAATTATTGTGTGTTCTGAATGCACCGATGCTTGTACTTGACAGGTGGTTGAAAGATGGCAAAGAGTTGACTGACCAGCAGAAATACTTCATTATGAATGATGCACGAAGTGGGATCCTGTCTCTGACCGTCGTCAGGGCAACTGAAGCAGATATTGGGCAGTATGAGTGTGAGGTATAAAACATATCCATTAATCGTCCGTGTATGAACACAGCTGCTGTCGCTAATATCAGAGATCTCCCTTTGAGATAATGCAAATGTTTTATTTTGTTTAGCTTTGGAATGAACTTGGTGGCGTCAAGTGCAAGGCAGGTTTATGTCCCGCCTACGTACCGCCGACTGACCATGAGAATGACCAACCACAGGACTTACCTCCTAAAGGTATGACAGTCAGAGCCAATAAAGTTAATATCCTCCACCTAGGATGGGAACCCATAACAACATTTTTAAGTGGGGGCGGGGGGGGGGGGGGTTCACACTCTCACTAGTTCAGCTGTGTTCGAGAAGGGGTAAAGCACATGCCATTGTCCAGTTTTACTTGAAATCCTGTCACCCATTTTTTTTTTTTTGCATCACACCATGTGACATCTCTTCCCTTCACAACAAACAGTTTGGATCAGTTTCACCTTTCCACCCTTCATTCATTTGATCAAGTTTACACCATTTTGAGACTTTACTCACGTTTTCCTTTTCCTCATTTCACACACACTCACATCATAAATAGTTCCAACTACCATATCAGTTGTCACTAGATTCCTAAGGATTATGGCATTGGGTGTAGTCTGTACTGTAGCTGAATGCCACAGAGTTGATGCAGTTTCCATTTGCACGGTGCAGAAAACGCTAAATCCTAACTATTAACTGTCATATATCACACAAGATGAAAAACCACTTCAGCATTCATTTACCATCAACCCATTTCTTATTGAGCATGTGATGAAAAATGCACACTTCATATCCATACCATATTAGTATCTGTAATTACCATTTTCCTACAAATTCAATGATCTAAGCCACATTAAAAGCGACTTACACATAAACATCTCATACTACCTAATACTAATCTAAAACCTGAATCTGTGAATCTAGTGATATTGTTCACTACCTCTTCTCTAATAACTAGCTGTAGATCTCTAGTACTTCACCCTCTGCATGTATGGGATGCCTGAAATGTTTTTAAGGTCACATGGTTTTCATGTGACAAAATCTCAACTCTAACATATGTTCTGTTGCCATAATGAATGGGATCTAGTGGCTACCATTCAACATAGACACCATAGCTTACTTCACAGCATCCTCTCCCTTGAGAAGACTGTATTCACTGTATGCAACGGTTTTGTGTGTTTCATCGCATTTCCACTTTTCACAGAAGGCATGGATTCAAACTAAATAGATAAACAATAAGTAAAAGTAAATATAAATAAAATATACAAAGCTCTGAAGTAGCTGTTACTGTATATTATGCAGTGATTTTCCAACTCTGCTAGTTTTACTACAGAATCCATACTTAGAGCAGGGCAATGCAGTAGAATAGAGCGATCAGTGTAAGTATAGCATGTGATATACTTTATATGATCTACAAGCCATTGAGTATATATATTTTCTGGACTGTTGACATCATGTTTGCCCTTCCATTGTCCGTAACTTACATGTTTTCTCATCTTCCCTATACTAGTCCTAAAGCAGGAGGTTCCTCACATGGACAGTTCCATGTAAGTCATCATTGTCATGATAACAAATAACCACTCAACATTCCCCTCTCTCCTCTTGCCAACGCATGCCCAGCTAACTCTTCACTCCTACGAACAAAAGATGGTCATGTGCTGGGCAAGTGTCACTTTTGCACCCATCTAGCAGGGGGCATGTGTCCATGTCCTGTTGATGTGGTGGGTTGGTAAGATACAACCCAGAGGCTGCAAGGTAAGGATCACAGCACATTGTTACTGTTCCTGGGCTGTAAGGTAATGTACCCTAAATGTTTCCTTTCTCAACTTATAAGAGTACAATCTTCTTAAAATATAAAAATACTGCCATTGTTTTCTGGCTGAGTTTGTCTTGATCTTCATAGATCCTGACTCAGAGGGCTGGTCTGCTGCATTTGTGAAGAAATGG
This sequence comes from Benitochromis conjunctus, assembly GCA_015052645.1. Classification (NCBI taxonomy): domain Eukaryota; kingdom Metazoa; phylum Chordata; class Actinopteri; order Cichliformes; family Cichlidae; genus Benitochromis; species Benitochromis conjunctus. The sequence goes on along the minus strand of VOQK01042496.1, from coordinate 10,929 downwards.
TTACAGGCTGATTTCAACCCAACGTCTATTGCCAAGATGCTTTTTCCTCCTGAAAGTCCTGAACAGTACGTTCAGCTCATAATCTATGTGCACTGACATTCATTTCTGCATTAAATCAGCAACCTGATCATGTTTTTTGTCTCTGTTTAATGGCTTATTTGTGAAACTTGATATGATCCATGTCCTGGATTTTAAGGATTTACTGTGTAATAACTTTGTCCTTGATCTAATGTTTGTCTCCAGCGCTGAGGGTGGTGCCAAAGTGACTCTTTATGCCCCCACATCAGCGGATCAAGCAGCACAACAGCCCATGTGTTACCTTGAGGAAGAAGAGGAGATCTATATCTCGGAGCAAATACACGAAATTGCAGATGGTATTCTTGTCTCCTACACATAAAATGCAGAATATTACCAAATTTTGTATGATTAGCTAATTTATCAAATTTCTTGTTTAGCTCCTCCCTCTATTCAGATACCCATCGAGGACCTGTATGTAGAGCCTGGTCAACCATCTACATTTATAGCCATCATCACAGGAAGGCCAACACCTAAGATAAAGTGGTACAAGGTATAAGCAGATGAGTGTGTCAGTCACATCTGATTTTTGAGTTTTTTGAGTTGACTAGTTGACACCCTTTTCTGAGCTACTTTTTTAGTATATAGCAACTCTTCACACTCAAAATGAAACAGAAGGTTGTAACAGGACATCACATTGTTTTAAGATCGCAAATTGCTGGTTTCAACCTGAACGCCTTTTTTTTTTTTTTTTTTTTTTTAAATGAAACCTTG